>JAKSZP010009447.1:0-125870 GCA_022478985.1 Massospora cicadina | reverse complement strand
CCCGCTGTCACACCTGGTTAGTTGAGTTCTCGTTATGTGTGTCATCTGCTCATTTTGGGCGGTTCATTTGTTTTTATTTTGGTGATGATTTATTTTTAGGTTTTTAGCTTTAAAAATGTCCATCTCCTGGTCATCTTACCTTGGTTAAATAAAAGTTTTGATTCCTTCAGTTGAAATCCCTACTTACATCACGGTGCCATCCTTTAGAGCAGCCTTTGACCCAACTGCAGCCAAAATCCCTCTTGGGATCCTCTTCCAGTATCATGAGGGCAGAATTTTCTTTGGTGTATTCAAATGGGGCAAAACTCATTCATGCAACTATACCCTCAGTGGCAGCATGCCATCCTGTAATTCACCAGGTCCACTTCAAGCTATCATCTTAATTAAAGACACCTAGCCCTATCTCTTTATGGAATAAGGGTCCATGAAAGCGTTCCTCTGGTGTTGCAAGGGTATCACTTTATCCTCAAGGCGCCCTAGAGAGTAGCAAAGTACCAGGTGAGAATTCCTTTCTTCCTAAAATTGAGAGAATCTGATTGTAACGTTGGACCCAGAAAATTCTACTTTAACACCCACCCAAATGGCCTGGGTAAAAGCTTATGCAGGTTATGATCAGGAAACTGTACTTCATACCACCAATTTAAGTCCTACTCTTACCATGTCATTCCACTTGTTGCACAGGATCACAAAAATTCCTCTGAAAAGTTGATCCCAGAGCCTTCCTCTTCCGCAATTGAGATGAACAAGGCCATAGCTTAAACCATACCAACCTCAATCTTTCTGTAGACCAGGAGAACTTCGCAGGTGATTTCTTTGATGTATTCAATAGTGTTCACATGTGACCAAGGTTTTTCTCCTCATAATGGGTCCAGCCCTATCTTCTACTGCCCTATCGCTCTATATGACTAATATAAAAGATCAATCTTACTTCTTGTTTCCAATAACCTTCAGAGTAGTGATGTTTGAGGTTACAGTACAAGCACTCCTTAATACAGGGGCAGCAGGCAACTTTATGGATTTAATAGTTGCTCAATCATTAGATCTGAACACTGTGCTAGCCCCTACTATATTGGGTGCCTCATCTGAGTCAATGACATGCCATACCGTTCAGCGTCCAGTGCTGTTTCTCATCTATGAATTCTGCTTTTTGCGGGAAGCTTTTCTTTCTCATAACAATCACTTTAGTTACTATGATTCGATTCAAACAGCAAATTTGGATAATCACACACAGGAAAGATGGGTGACTTTAAATAAAAAAATAATACAACATGGGTGAGCGTCGCGGCAAGTGGTGCACTTAACGGTGCAACTAAGGGCAAGAAACGCTCTGGAGAGGGACCAGGAACCCAATCTGCAAAGCAATTGCAAACTCAGACACCGTCTGGGTTTATGGTATTTACTGTAAAGCACGCGCAATACATGTACATTCAATTCAACCAACCTTTGTCAAAGGTGGAACATGGGATCAGACTCTTCCTTGGGGATGAGTCACCGACCTTGTGGGAGAAAACATGTGAGGCACAGCCCTCACTTTTCCCTCACGCGGTGTACATAGCCACCAACAACATTGGCTGTGGCTGGATCGATATTGGTTTCAAAACAGCTGATGATGCTGATGCCGCAGCAAAAATCTGCGTGGAAATTGCCCTCCCTGAGGGCAAAAAAATTGTGCGCACCGTGCGCACCAGATGGAACAAAGCAAAAACTTTGTTCATCTCCTTTGACTCGCTCCCCACCAACCTTCCTCATAAGGTAATCAAGGAGGAGCTCCGCAAAGGTCTTGTGGCCTACGGAGAAATCCAACAACTTAAATTACAGCGATTTCGCTTAGTGCCTGACCTTTGCACAGGCAAAGCTATCGCTGTAATCAACCCCTTCCCAGAAGTGGAAGAGGATTTATCCAGACTTCCCCATGCAGCAGAATTTTACTTCTCAGATGGGGGCCAGTTGGCTGCATTCTGAGTTACACTGGAACGCGCACCACCCATTTGCAACCACTGTGGCTCACTGGGCCACAAGGAACATGCATGCCCTGTAAAAGAGGGCTTAATGGAAAATGATTTTTGTGAAGAAGCTATGGACGAAGATAATGAAAACTTCGCCAAAATGACTGATGGCCACCACCCATTTCGCTGGGGTGAAGATGGACTATACTCCATTGTGGACCCAGTTACAAGTAAACAGCGTAAAGCAGCACAAAAAGCCCGCAAGAGAGCAGCGGCTGAAGCGGCGGCACACGCGGAATCCGCCATTAACCATGGACAAATTCAGGAGGATATTTCAGATATTCACCAAACCAACCAATCAGAACAATATGCCCAGGTCGAAAATTTTCACAGTAACCAGACTGAGCCACAAAGCGTCATCAGTCATGCACATACTGAGGAACAATGCAACCGCAATTTGGGTGAAAATGTGGTGCACAATGCAACAAAGTTGAACCTCAAAAATATAAAATTTAATCAACAACCCGCATCAAATCAACATGAGACCTGTGCAGGAAAAGTTGATGCAAATGCAAAAAACCGCAATTCCCTTGAATCATTGGGCCAGATCAAGGGAACCAACAATGGCAGTGAAAGAGTTGGAGTACAGACGCGGAGCATGGCCAAAATGAGCCGTGGTGGGATAGGACCAGAGGGTCCTCCCAACTGCTCCTGAGGCGCCACGGGCACCTCAGTGTCAATAGGGACGTTAAATATTGCGGGAGCCAGGGCTCATACATCCCAATACAAAAAGCTGGCATTCCTGCGAAAACCTCTTGTAGACAGCTTGGCCATCCAAGAAACCCACTGCCTACAAGGGGAAGAAGAATCCTGGTCAACCAGGGTCGCACCTTTACAATCAGTATGGACATCTCACTGTGGGGTGATAGTCCAAAACAACAAAAAATTTAAAATTACAAATTCATAATCACACTTGCACAGTCGAGTCCTGGTAGCAACAATCACATGCCAAGATGAGATAATTTTGTTAGCATGTATCTACGCACCGTGCACTGCAACTGAGAGAAAAAAAATTTTGAAAAAGTTTCTACCCTCACCCTCCCACCAGATATCATCATGTTAGGCGATTTTAACTGCTAGGATAACCCCAATACAGACTGATGGCCTAATCCCAGGGGATACCCACCTGGACACATTGAAAATCGCACAATTAAGGCATCTCTTGGCTTACAGGATGCTCTTCCTCCCAATTCACCAATCCTTCCCCATATGACAAGACCCAACATACGTGAGGGACTGCTCATATCAATGAGTCGTATTGACCACATCCTCATCCCACAATCCCACCACTCAAGAATCTCCAAATTTACAACAAAAAAGATCAATTTTTCTGATCACCAATTAGTTACGGTGCAGTTAGCGCCAACCTAATCCCACACACAGGTGTCGCCTTGGAGAAAGCTTCACCCAGAAAATATAAGATTGCCTGAGATATCTTACTGGGTTGAAAACAAGGCTATAAACCCAGAATTCACAGCCCCATTCACTTCAGATTCCATCGGAACATTAGAAAATTTCAAAAAAAGATTTAATCAACAAAACCTGACAAGTTGCATCACGCAAGTACACCGCGGACACAGCCACAATCAAGCATACCTTGGCAGAACTAGACCACCTGGAAATAAATACTCCAAGATCTGGCTATAGCCCTTGTTGGGGACGCAAATGGGCAGAAATTTCGGCCTGACTTAACAATCTCATCTTTGAACACTAACACAGAATCAAAGTATCAAAAAAAGTTAAGTTCATAAAGGAAGGCAAAACCTGTTTGACATACTTATTCCGCCAATTCCACTCCTGCAGAAACCAGCCCATGTGCACACAGGTCCACAAGACCAATGGCACCGTGGCAACTGACCCTGAGGAGGTCAAGGCAGAAGTACACCGCTATTACACCAAATTATATCGC
The DNA here is from genome assembly GCA_022478985.1 of Massospora cicadina. Taxonomy (NCBI): domain Eukaryota; kingdom Fungi; phylum Entomophthoromycota; class Entomophthoromycetes; order Entomophthorales; family Entomophthoraceae; genus Massospora; species Massospora cicadina. The sequence continues at coordinate 121,955 of JAKSZP010009447.1, read as the reverse complement.
GATATGCCAACAGATCCACAAAAAATTAAAGAATTTATTCAAACTGCCAAGATACAAAGTACGCCACCCAATTACAATATACTATCCTTTATCACACGAGAGGAGCTTTGGGAAACAATTCGCGGTGCACCACATAGGAAATGCCCAGGGCCTGATGGGATACCCTACAAATTTTACAAAAAATATTTTCAACAAATCGCCTCCCTCCTATTGGCGTCAATGAACCAGAGTTTGTTGGAAACACGCCTATTACCAGGAGGCCATGAATCTTACGTTATAACCTTGTATAAAAAGGGTGACAAGTTGGACCTGGCCAACTGGCGCCCAATTGCACTCTTCAACACTGACACAAAAATTCTAGAAAAATTCTAGCAGCAAGATTAGGCGCAATTGCATCTGACGTCCTATCACCCAACCAGTTTGGGTTTATACCAGGGCGTTCAATCTTGAACAACATACACCCTGTTGCAAACATTTGCCAATCCAAAGCAACTGGTGCCCTGGTCTTCTTGGATCAGGAAAAGGCGTATGACCGTGTTATCTGGACATACCTAAAAGAATGTCTACATGCCTTCAAACCTCCACCAAGATTCATAAAATGGGCGATGCTCCTAACAGAATCTGCAACCATGGCTGTATGCGGCCCTGGATTCCTAACAAACAATATCAAACCACACAGAGGGCTCAAACAAGGGTATCCTCTCAGCCCACTGCTATATAATTTCAGCTTTAACCCGCTCCTCCAAGTAACTGACTCACGTCTCATGGGGATAACCGTACAAGGACAACCAACAGCTAAGATACTGGCCTTTGCAGATGACTGCGTAGCAGGTATAAAAAACAATGAAGATGCCTGACAGCATGAATTCACTCTAAAGTAATACTCCAAGGTGAGAAATGCATCGCTCAACAAAAGGAAGACAGAAATCATCCTCTTAGGCAAATACACAAACAATTGGGCCACAACATCAAAACCTCACACCAACACTCGAAGAAAAAACCCAATTATTTTACCCTTTGCAACACCTCCCACCACCACTCCTGTCCGACACCTTGGAATCTGGCTAGAATCAGGGGGATATGCTAATGAGACTATAGAAAGTAACCTGTTACAACGGGTATCCAAACGCGTAGCCTCCCTCAAGGGGAGAACCCCAGGACTAACAGGACGAGTTACAGTTGCTAACTCGCTCATCCTCCCAATACTGTGGTACCAGGCCTATGCGATAGCCTTCTCACCTACCTTTATAACCTCAATTCGCGCGCTTATCCAGGGCTGGCTGTGGCCTGGCTCTCACTCTCCTATACGGATGGAAACACTATTTGGCCCACGCTCAAGCGGAGGCATGGGACTAATAGATTTTGAGAGCCATGCCAATCACATCCTAGGTACCTGGATAAAGGAAATCCTTGCTCCAAACCTCTCACAACAACATTGGTCCAGAGCAGCAAGGACTAACTTTGCACAGGCGCTCAAATTAACTAACCCACATATTCCACCCAGACTACTTTCATACCTTGCCAAGCACCCTACTGCAACAGGTCCGCATGGAACCTCCCCTCATTTTAAACATATCCTCCAAACTATCCGCCGTATGGGATGGACCATAGAGAACATGGGTACTATACAGGGAAGGGGACGACCCAGCCCCCAATTCAAATTAAGAAACCCAGGAAACCACCCCCATAGGGATATGCTCGCAACAACCCCAAGCATAGTTAGGATAGAATACCTAGATATGCTGGACATTCCCTATGATTTAACCACACAGAAGGCAATGTGGAAAATGACTCACCACCCGCTCCTACAGCCAAGGATAAGAGCAAACGCCTGGCGCTGTTTGAGAAGGACCTATAGGACGGCGGACCACTCCAACTCCCTCCACAAAAAATGTGCAGTATGTGGAGGGGAGGGATCCCTACATCACCGCCTAGAAACATGCCCCCCAACCAAAGCTATATGGCAGGAAGTCGCACGCCTGCTCAAGGTTCAAAACGAACAGGAATTCTCGATATCAAAGAGTATCTTCGCGCTCCAGATCGAGTCACCAATCCCATCTACCCTCCGCTCCCTAATAATACCCATTGCAATGTGGACAATACACACAATTGCATTAGATGCGTTCAAGGGCACAGTCCCAACCATTCATGGGATTATTAACAGATTCCATGTCCACTTACTAGAGCACTTCCAATCCTGGCTCTATGGATATATGAGACCAAGACAAAAAGCGCTCATAGAATCATGGTTCCCACTCTGGTTCTTCCACACAGACCCTTTCCTTCACACCTGCTCCATAGCAGGGGAAACCCCCTCGGAGTAGTGCACCAACCCCCATACCTGGCAGTCCCGCTGGCAACAGGGGTAACTTGAGTACCCTGGGGTGCCCAATTTTTCTATTTCTTATTATTCTCTTAGTTTCACATATATTCGGTAATGTCTGTCCCCTGGTCAGCTTACCTCGCTTAAATAAAAATTCTGCTTTTTGCGACCACTTTCAGCAGTGCCTGATCTACTGTACCCTGTCATCATGATAGTAGACTGGTGGCGTCATCAAAAAGTGAACATCAGCCTGGATCTCAACTCCTTGTCATTTTCTAATAAGAGGTGCAGTGGAGAATAACTAATAATTGAAGCTCTCATAATTTAGGACTCACTTAGATCAATATCTCCCTCTAAGCTGTCTCCTTTGGACCTCCTTTAAGATTTTCCTGACTTTCTGGCACCATAAAAGGATGTCTTTGACGTAATTTTTGCAATCTGACTCCCATTACATTCAGAATATGTTTTTCCTTCCAATTGACAGTGCACCTTGTCAAGATCAACTGTCTGTATTACCCATACACTGAGGAGGAAGACAGGTCGTTGGGTTATATGGCTGGATATTATGCTATAATAAGGGTGGAATATAAGAAAATCCTCTCCCTTTGCCTCACCTGTAGTCTTTTCCCAGAGGTCTGATGGGACCTTTCGGCCTTGTGTGGACTATGGCAATGTTAATAACGTGATGTTTCCAAATCCATACCATCTTCAATTGGAACAAATCATCATCTAGACCATTGCTATATCCCATGTTTTCTCAAACCTCAACCTGGTTAATGCCTTCATTTTGGTGAGAGTCAAGGTGGGCCAATAATGGATCACAGCTATTCAGATAAGGCGTGGAATATTTTAATTCATGGTGATGAATTTCGGGATGAAGAATGCCCTGACAACCTTCCAACGCTTAATTGATGATGTCATAGGGGACCCAAGGTTTACTTGCGCAGTCAATTGAATTGCAACGTATTGATACACTCTCCAACACATGAACAGCATGCCAAGGACTTGGAGGCCGTGATGGTAGCCCTCCTCAAGGCAGGACTCTTCTTTAAGCCCCAAGTGTGAAGTCTTTTGAAAGGAAGTCGCCTTTTTGGGAAACCTGATCCTCAAGGATGGCTATGTGTCCCTCCATGTAAGTAGTAGGACATCCAATCCTTGCCAACCCCCACTATACAAAAGCAGCTCTGAAGCTTCCTTAGTACTGTTATCTTCTTGAAGAAGTTCTCACCAGCCCTTGCCCAGTTGGTTGCGCCCTCCATTCACTGACGGGAAAGAATGTTCCTTTTAAATGGATAGATGATTACCAACAAGGTTTTGAGGCAATCAAGGAAATTTTTCTTGTCAGCGCCAGTTTTGCGACATTCTGACACATACAAGTCATATATTGTGTCATGTAATGCATCTGCAGTTGCAGTTGGAGCAGTACTCATGTAAGAGCATGAAGGTAAAGAGCATTCCATGGCGTATTTCTCAAGAATCTTCATCTCCACAGAACAGGCGTGGGAAATCTATAATAACGAGTTGGCAGCAGTGTCATGGTCACTTACCCATTAGAGATATCTTCTCCAGGGGGCACAACATGAATTTACTGTACGCACTGACCATAAAATCCTTATTGTACTATTGCAAACCCCACAAGCTGGCCCACCGCCATGTGCATACCTACAGGGACCTTTGCAACTTTCGCTAAAGTATATTTTTATTAAAGTGCCACTATATGCGCTTCCTGGAATGTTAATCTGCAACCCTGCCATGGCTCCAGGCCCACGAGATGGCCTGTTTGAACTCACCACAGTGGTGCTCTCCTCCATGATCCTCACCCTGGCTCCAGTCACAGTATCATATGATGACCTAGCCCAAGAGTCACCCATGTGTAAACTCGTTTTGGCTAATCAATTATGTTGCCTGATGGGATAGAGCTAACGAATGACCTGGAGACTAGGCAGTGCAAATGGCCCCTGTATGCCTTAAATGATGAAATAACTTTCTTTTGAGATAGGATTTGGGTCTTACCTACCTTGTGCATGCATGTATTTAAAGATCACCGTGCCACACCTGCAGTAGGCCATCCTGGTTCAAAGAAGTGTGATAAACTAGTCAAAAGAACCTACATTTGGCCTGGGCTTTCCAAAAACATCCCTGAGTTTGTAATAAGCTGTATTACCTGCACGCACTCCAAATCTGATCATACAAGGAAAAGGACCTCCTTCACCCTCTGCAACAAGCTGAGGGCCCCTGGACATCTGTCTCGCCGGACTTCATCAGGAACTTCCCATGTCTAAAGGTTTTGATGACATAATGGTGATTGTAGACTGGTTCACTAAGTTTGCGCTGTTAATCCCATGTCACACAGCCATAATAGCAGCAGATACCGCAGCTGTTTTTTATCACTAATGAGAAATCCATCTTTGGACTTCCAATGGAAGTTGTGAGTGATCACGGCCCTCAATTTATAGCCAGGTTTTGGGACGCCTTGTTTAAACTTCTTAGTATAAATACCTGCCGTTCCAAAGCATATCACCCACAGTCAGATGGGAAAACTGAGAGAGTTAATCATATCCTGGACCAATATCTGCGTTGTTATTCTTCTGCCACCCAGGATACCTGAGCTATGGACTTTCCTCTGGCACAATTCTCTTACAACAACATGCTACACTCCTTCACTGTACTTTCCCGTTTGAGGCACTTTATGGTACAATACTTCATTCCAGATTGGGGTTACACCTGAACTCTGTGGTTCCTGCAGCAGAGGACCACATCACCCAGATTTAGGACACCCAAAACCGTGTTTAAGAGCACTTATCTAGAGCCATAGGAGATTATAAGAATTTTGTTTCTAGGAAACGACTTCCAGGTCATAATATTTCAGACGACTCACTTGTTTTTATTGACAACCGACACTTTAATATGAAGGTCCCCTCAAAGAATCTGGATAGTAAGCACTCAGGGCTTTTTGATGTGGAAAAAGATTTGGGAAATGGTTCATAGCACGTCAAGATTCCCACCCATTGTAAACAACATAATGTACTCCACATTTCAAAATTTACCCCTTTTAAGTGAGAGCAACCTACTACCCCAGAGCCTATCACTGTGGGGCGTCATAAAGAGGCAAAAGTTGAGGCGATACTGGCCTCAAGGAATTCCAGAAGGTCTGATCAGTAGCTTGTTGCATGGAAAGGTTACCCTACCTATGAAGATAGTTGGGTAAACGCAAGGGACTATGAACTGTAAGGAGTTAGTGATTGAGTTCCATGGGTTACATCCATAGGCTCGCTATCTTCTAAGAATCACTGATATTCTGGCCATCAAACTCCCCGCCAGATACAAGAACTATGCCTTTGTTCAATTACCAGGAGGAGGGCTTTTTTCTGTTTAAAAGGAGAGTATAATGTAAGTCTGGAGACCCAACCTCTTGAGATAAATCATGAGAAGTTCCCTTACAGAGGAAAGAAGGGACCCAAGGCACCTGTGGAGCCCTTGGTTCAACAGGGTGACTTGGCCCATGTTGTTTATGAGCGCTAAGTAACAACTTTAGCCTTCAAAACCCCACCTACTTTGCCCCCTTTCTGCTTCTTTCCTTGTGAATAAGATCAAGGATCTGTAGGGAGGTAGTTCGGTCCAGAGGCTACCAGAAGGACCCCCACCCACATCTGGTCCCCACCCTTTAACCTCCCACCCCTTGGAAACTGAAAACCAGTCTCACAACTCTGGACAGCTTTAGTAAATCAGAAAAACTAGTTAGGGCCACAGAATTCAATATTTAAGGCAATGGGGCTCTGTTCAGAGTTGAGAATAATAACTTGGAAAATTTTTAATTTAAATTTAAATTAATTTTTGAAATCAATTCTACCAAGAACCAATTATGCTGAGTTTAAAATCTGATCAAATATGCACAAGTTTTTATTGGTGAGAGTAAATCTGTCACTGATTTGGATTTACGTTGTTAGAGCTTTTATTACCTCATATGTAAGCTATCTGATGATCCCTCAAACCCAAGCTGCTCATCACAAGCACATTATCCGGACCAGTTCAAGTCATTTCCCCCAATCTCTTCCACCGCCACCAAGTAAAAAAGGCACATTTTGCTCCTAGTTTTGGTTTTCAGTCATTCTTTGTTTTCAGTTTAAATATAATTTCAGCTACTGAAACTCTCTTTGTGGAACCTGCCAGGTTACTTCCTACCCAAAATTTTTTGATCCCAACTAAACATGCTACAATCAAAGTTCTAAGACTTGATCATTGAGTGGACACTCTAAAACCTCAATCCAGTGTCTCACCATGCACTAGCTAAGATCATCAGAAGTTATGCTCCTGCCCTGCTTCTCCAATTCGCCACTCAAGAATGGCTCCCTGATCCGCCAGATCCAGTTTGACAGCCCACTGGTTTTAAGCCATCTGGCCAGGCAAAAAAACACCACCTGTTGCATTTTTATTATAAAATTTTGAAGGCGGGTCCTTTGTAGGCTAATTGATTATTAGTCATTAGTAGCACTAGAAAAATCACCTAGTAGACTTTCTCTCACCAGGGAAAATTACTCTATGGAATGGTCATTTTTGAGGCAAATCTCTTGGAAGCTTAGCTTTACTATGGCAAAAATCAGTAGTTATTTAAACTAGGAAAAATCAACTTAAAATTAAAAAAGGTCCTTTATTTGTTTTCATCCTAGTCCTTTAGTAGGGTGAGGGAATATAGAGACTAGGTGAGAATAGGGAGAAATTGCTTAAGCTAATAGAAGTTGGTTGTCACGATAATTTCTCCCAAGTATTTCATTGTGAGGTTTAACGTGGTATATGAGGATTGGTCAATGCTATGTACTTGAGGCTAATAATTTTTGGGCCTTTGGCCTAACATAGCATCGTATGACAGATTACAATATAAAGGAAATAGTAATTTTGGGCCTTTAGCCTGACAAAGAATAAATTAATAAACTATCATATTAACATAAGTATGTGAGTCTTAGATTATTAGGTAATTGGTAAAACTGAAGTTGAGGCTTCCCTTTCATTGGGACAAAACTGACACAACCGTCCACTCAGGATGGCCATCTTCATCTGCCTAACTCACCTCATTGTCCCCCAATGGTTCAATTCAAACTTAATGTGATGAGGCCTCCCACTCTGCCAATTTTAATAAGTTGTTTGTGAGCGATGATTGCCCGTCCTTGCAACCCGGAGGCGAATCCCAGGTGCCAGATCATCCAGAGCATCACTCATTGAGGCGATCCACCTCAAATTACATTAACAAATTGATCTGCCATTCCACCAACTTTCCTGACTCTTTGCGGCAGCCCAAAACACCCCAACAACAATGAGATAATACCCAAGCTCCCCATATTTAAATTGAGCCAATTTGATTTGATTCATGAACCAAATCCACATCTTTGTGGGTCAGCAACTTCCAATAACCTAAGGACTCCTATATCTATATATCTGGGCTTAAATGTTTTTAGACTGAGATCAAAGGCCAGCAACTGTAAAATCAGGATAATTAGTCATCCTTCAAACTTCTCCCACCCTAGGGGCTACCCCATCAAGACCTATGGTTGCCCCATTGCAGACACATGGTTTGTTATGGGGGCCTTTATGTCAAGAGCAGTCTGTAAAGCTCCAGTTCCAATAGCGGAGGGAAGCGAGGATCCACCCCCTGCTATGAAACCCTCCGCTGAATAAAAGGTAAACAACAAACCACCCAGAAGGAAGGTGCACAGAATGGCCCAAGCAAGGAAGGCACGCATTTGGTTAATTGGGACCTTTTGGACGTCAGCAAACAGAACAAAATAAATTCACATAAAATACTAAAATGAATCGGATCTTTTGGTAAATCAGATGACCAATGAGGAAAATTGGTCTTGCAGAATTATAATTAAACACCGAAGTAGAGTTGTCAAAAGGCAGAAGTGGTTCACAGCCTAGGTAAACCATTAGGTGCATGATACCATTAGCCAGGGTCCTGTAACTTGAGATTGTCCTAACACTAGTTATATATTAAAAATTGACTTGTCCCAACTTAGCAAAATTATAAATGGAACGGGTTTTGAATCCCTGCTCCTCCATTAACCATAACAAACCGTTATAGTTAATAATGTTCTGGTGCGTTTTAACGCCCTGGCTGTAACGCTAGGCCAAGCATCACGCACATCCCCAGGACCAACCTGGGCATATCTTACCTGTACCCAGTGTTGGTCCAGGGTATGTTAAAAGTCAGGAATGCATTGCAACTTGACCTTTTTGGCCTCCTGACGTCCATCCTTGTCCTTACAGTCTGTCCCCTCAATTATGTCATGTAGCCATTACATTACTCTCTTGATCTTTTGGGGCTCCACCCCTCCTCCAGGGGCTTTTGCCAGGGAAAAGTTCTTGTGGGCCGTGTCCAGCTTCATGGAGGCAACGGTTTGCTTCAGCTTGGGTCCTGAAGCCTCAAAAAAACGCTCATTAAAAACTTCAATCAGATCTTAGGCATGGACATAGTTGCACATTGATACCCAACTGTTTTCCGCTGCATTAAATCACTTCCAGTATATTAGGTACTCAAGCCTTCTTCTTACTTTGCGTGAGGATATGATCTCCTTCACTTCCTACTCTGGTGCCCCATCCACTAGATAAGCCTCAGGAGTCTCTGTTGGGGGCCCTCAAACAACGTCAGCTTGTTTTCATGAAAGTCTTCAAAGATCTGGAATGAGGGGGAGATCTAACTGGTATGAGGCATATCCTATCTTTCTGAAAATTCAGTAAGGCCCAATCCTCTTTGGTCCCAGCTTTTTTCATGGTTCATTTGATAGGGATGTTTCGAGCATCAAGCATCATGAGATCCCCTTCCTTGTATGCAGTGCCTACCCATCTCTTTCCATTGGCGTTCTCTTTATAAACTTGCATTGCCACCTCCAAATTCTTGGAAACCCCCTGGTGTACTTTCTTGATAGTCTTAGCAAGAACATCGCCGCTTTTACTTTGGATCCACAGCTGGGCTCCATGTTGAAGGCGGGGTAAACCCATGGTTAGCGAAAAATGGGTAACAACTGATAGACGCATGTTGAGTATTGTTATAGATAAACTAGGCCATAGGAAAATGAGAAACCCAATCTGAATGATATGCATCAGTGTAACACCACAGGAGCTGTTCCAAGCACTGTTTCACTCGTTCTGTCTTCCCATCTGATTGGGGATGATAAGCAGTTGAATGGAAGGGGCGAATTTGAGGAGACTAACACAACTCTTCCCAAAAAACGAGGTAAACTGGGGCCCCAAATCACTTATTATCTCATGGGGAACCCCATGAAGGGCGCACACATGAGATACAAGGAGCCTATCCATCTCCGCCACGGTTACCATAGTTCTACATAGAATAAAGTGGGCGAATTTAGTAAAATGGTCCACCACTACCATGATGGCATTGTAGCCATCAGATGCAGGTATCTCCACAATGAAATCCACCAATAGGGAGGTCCAAGGCCCCTTAGCCCTTTGAACTGGAACCAGCAACCCCGCGAGGAGCTGGCAATTTAGTTTCATTTGGTTGCAGACCAGGCACTCCTTACAATACCTGGCAACCTGCGCGGTTAACCCCTTCCAATTATAAGTGCAACTAATTAGTTCTAAAGTCTTCGTCTTCCTGGGGTGTCCAAAGGTGATCCCATCATGATGATCCCAGATGATTTCCAGGCGAATGGTTCTGCAGAAACCCATAGGCGACCCTGAAACCACACCATCTCATCCTTCACGTAGTACCCTTTAGTAAAATCTTCTAGATTCGGCTTGCTCATGGAGAGGATCATAGTATATTCTGCTGACAAGGGCTTGAAAGGTTCACCTTTCTGAACATATCATATTCCTCCACAATTTCCAGAGGAGCAAGCGCTGACCCGTGGGTCAAGAGGGAAATGTTGGGACACAACTTACCCAGAGGGATCATAAAGTGGGTATTGTGTGCCCCACCTCCTTAGGATCTGTAGCCAATGCAGGGTTTTGACTCAAAGCATCCACCAAACCAATTTCCTTTTTATAAACTCATAAGAAAACACAAACTGGGCCAGGGTCTCATGCAAGCGGATTTTCTGTGGGGTCAGGACATGAGGTGCGAGGTAGTACAACAAGGCATGGTAATCTGTACATATGTGGAAAGGTTTGGATGATCCATGAAACTGATGACGCCAATAAGTCAGCTGCTCAACCACTGCCAATAGCTTTTTGTCATAAACGGCGTAGCTTAACTCAGGCAGAGACATCTTCCAAGAAAAATATCCCAGTGGATGCTCTATTCCATCTTCGCCTACTTGTAATAAGGCAGCCTCTATGGCGAAGTTGGAGGCATAAGTAGCCACAAAAAACTCCTTTTGGGATCTACATGGCGAAGGAAGGACGTGGACAACAGGGAAGCTTTACCTCTTGGAAGGCATCCTGCAAGTTGGGGGACCACTGGAGCACCTTTTCTCCACTCGCCTTATACAAGCGCAGCCTCCTCAGAAAGATTTGGTGTGAACTTCTAAGGAACTTATACGTCCCCAAAAAACTCATCAATTCCTTGATTGAAGTAGGGTGGTCCACTCACGAATTGCCTGCTCCTTACCTTGAATTATCATGTGGTTTTAGTCAAAATGACGTTGCCCAGGAAGGTGACAAGGGACTTAAAGAACTCACACATTTATAGATTTTCAGCGTAAGGTTGGCTGCCTTAAACTCCCCACCACTTGCTGAAGGTGTATTGCATAGAACTCATGATCAGTGGATAAACACCAGAATATCATAAATATAGGCCACCGCGCACACACTCAGCAGGTCCCTAAGGCTGCACTATACAACTTTGAAAAATACCAGGTGCATTTTTAAGCCAAATGGCATAATAAAACTGGAAACTTCCTTTTCTGGTTTAGAACATGGTGAGCCACGCTTGGCCCTTCTTGAATTCAGATCTTATTAAACGCATTTAAGCAATCTAGTTTAGAGAAGACTCTGGCCTTCTCCACATAGCGAGCAATCTGAAAGTACAATGGATTGGGATGTAAATCTAGTATAGTGACATTGTTTAGGTTTCCATAATCTATGCATGGACGTAGAGTACCATCAGCTTTCTCCACAGTGAGAAGTGAGGAGCATACTGGAGAGGTACACTAAAATTTTGCACCTTTGGCTAACTTCACTTTGACCCACACATCCAACGCTGCTTCCTCCCGTACAGTCAAGGGGTAAAGAGAGAAGATATGCGCACCATATCAACGGTGAGTTTGAACTTGCATTCAAACTCTGAATGAGCTGGTAGTCCATTGGCTGAAGCTGCATCAAACGAAGATTCCAGCCCCTCCAAACAGGAAGGTAAGGGTACCTCCAAAGAGGGCTTCAGTAGCGGAGCTCAACTGAGTGTGTTGACCTTAGCCACTGGGAAAATTGTCCTGAAAGTTCACTTCAACATGTGAATAACTAATTCATGACCATTCTTCAAAGTTAATGATATGGTATCATCTTTCAAGTTGATTCTGACGTCAAACTTTCGCCACCACTCCACTCCCAAAATAGTAAAGAGGTTTTTATTTCTTTGAAGAGGTCAGCCAAATGATATTTGCCAACTTTATAATCCACTAACCCTAGAACCTCCAGCTTGGGAATACCTTGGGAAGCCCTCCCCTAACCATACCACCTGGCAAGTAACTCAACTCAAGGTAGTTGGAAAATTATTGGTCAATAAAATTCTCAGAAGCTCATGTATCCACCAAAATCACTGTGCTGATTTTCCCTAAAAGGGGATGAAAGGGTAGAAGTTATTGAAAAAAATCAAGAGTTGTCTTTATTAATAGCAGACAACGCCAACACTACACCAGAAAAATCTTCATCAGGCATAAGCATGCCTCCATGATAAATTTTTGCTACAAAAATGAATAGAGATAATTGGCCACTCTCATTACTAAGCCCGCATATCCCACCATATCTTCAGCAGTTTCATAAACGTTTCAATATTGTAATATGAACCTTTTCCTCCATCTCCTGTATCCTGCAGATCACAGTTGGGATCAAGCGTGAGTTCTCTGGGGTAATCTGATACACAGAAATGGGGTCCGCCTCAAAGCCACAAGAGCCAATGAACAGCTTGTTTTTTGCATATATTTTACATTATAAAACGCGTTTTTGGGAGTGAACAACCCCATACCCGATTCAGTGGCCAGTTGTACATTGTTATCTAAGGCCATCACCCCCAGGCCCTTTGTCGATGATCCCACCTGCACCATCCAAATGCAGTGCAAAAAAGAAATTTATTTTAGTAAAATTGTTTAAAAAATTTTATGGGTATAGACTCACCCAGTCCAGCCAATTCCACCAAAATTGAGAGGGAATTGGTGTTGCGCTTTGCCCCATTTAAAGAAAGATTATAAGTTGCAGACGCCATATTTCTGGGGAAGTGGCAGGTGTTATCATAGTGGTGAAATATACTGAGACATTTAATCCAACTTTGAGTCTGGACCCCTGCTCACCTTCAAATACTGCTGAAAATGAAGAAACGGAAGGATAATATTTCTCCTTTTTCCGAGGTGCACACGAGGTTTTGGAGCCAGTATTTATAGATACCCAGGGTGAAACAATGACACACAAATTACCTACTCCTTCCGGGTTGAGGTGAAGAAATTGTCCCATAAAACTTCAATTAGATGATCAAAGCTAGCGGGGAACACTTGACTTATTTAGTTGTCCATTGCAGAGGCATCCACAGTGGCATAGAAAAACGCCGTTTGGAAAACGTCAGACACAGGTAAGCTCAAGACACAGGAAGATCATAAAATAAGGGCACACAAAACGCCCAACACCCAGGTGCACAAGTAACCCATGAGAACTTTTTGAAGCAGTGGCACAAGGTTGTCCTGCCACCAAGGGTCACTTCACACTCTCTATACTTTTGAACACCCACAACAAAGGTTTTATATATATGTAAAACACCCAGCCATGTGCCCTGGATAGAAGCTGACGCAGCAACACAGACCTGGAGGAGGGGAATCAGGGATGGTTTTACTATAACAAGAAGAAGCTTTTGGAAACCTGAGCAACTTGACTTTGAACAGTCCACTCCCACCATGTACTTGCCAAAAGGGTGGAAGTAACACCGCGTGCAGAAAAAAGAGAAACGCCTAGCTGGCACACTGCCAATGAGAATGAGACCACCATGGACAAGAGCGTCTCAACCACGGTGCACAGCCAAAACGCCTGAATACTACTACAAAAGTTTTCACTTAAAATAAGTTTTGCGTGACCAAAAATAAGGTTTGTTGTCTGATATCAAGAAAATGTATGTAACGCTCCAGTTCTAATAGTGGAGGAGGGCAAGGGCCCACCCCCTGCTACAGAACATTCCACTGTATAAAGAGTAAACACCACACCACCCAGAAGGACGGTGCACAAAATGGCCCAAGAAAAGACGGCATGCATTTGGTTAATTGGGACCTCTTGGAGGTCGGCAAACAAAATTTAAAAATGCACATAAAATAATAAAAAGTACGAGGTCTTTTAATAAATGTGATGACTTATTGAGAAAAATTAGTCTTTCAGAATCATAATCAAGCACCGGGGTAGAGTTGTCAAAAGGCATAAGTAGTTCTAAGCCTAGGCAAACCAATAGGTTAATGCTACCATTAGCCAGGGTCCTGTAACTTGAGATTGTCCTAACTCAAGTTATAGATTATAATTTGACTTGTCCCAACTTAGCAAAATTATAAATGGAACAGGTTTCAAATCCCTGTTCTTCCAGTAACTATAATGAATGTCAGAGTTAAGAACGTGGCCTGTGCACTTTAATGCCCTGTCTGTAATTCTGGACCAAGCATCACTCACATCCTCAGAATAAACCTGGGCATATCTTGCCTTACCCAGTGTTGGTCCAGGGTATTTTTTAAGTCAGAAAGGCCTTACAACTTGATTTTTTGGCCTCCTGACATACAGCCTTGTCCTTACAGTCTTTCCCCTCAATTAGGTCATATAGCCATGACACTTTGGTACATTAATTAACCTTTACTACCCTCACAAAAACCATAAGGCATCCCTACTATAGTAATTATGGCTGTTATGCCACTGGCATTCTGGGCATTTCACTGGGTTGTCACTGTAAGTCCAGGAGAACTTCCCCATTTGCGTAGATTAGGCGATTTTCCCATTTCCTGAACAAGAAAGGTCCTAAGAGGGCGGCTGTACCCCTTGTCACCCAGGGCGACCTTGCTCATGTGGTAGATGAGCGCTGTAACAGCACTCCACCTAAGTATTCCTCCCCCGGTACCCACACTCACCTCTGCTGAACTTGTCCGCCAAATTGAGGAAATCTGCATAAAGATTACCAAAATGAAGATGAAAGGTCCAAAACTAACAGGAATGAAGCCCAACAATTGGAAAACCAATATTTGGAAAAAGATAATATGGAAATTATCAGCCAGAATTATGGACAATGTTGAGCCATCAAGTGTACAATAGCTGTTGCCAAATTCCTTTTAAATCATTGGGGATTTTTGCCAATAATTTGAAACCCCCAGTTCATTAATTGGCAGTTGCGCCTAACACAACTCATTTGGTGAATGAAAGCCCCAGCGACCAGACACAGGTGAGTTTGCCATCCTGAACCTGTTTCCAACCAATTGGGACTGCCTCTATGTGGGGTGGCCCTAGGGAATTCCCATTGCCTATAAGGCCAGACGCCATCACGCCAACCAATGTAAATGCAGTTGAGCATCAGTCCAGGCGTTTGCAGACGAACTGATAGCGACTTGGCCTGCTACCAAATCCTTCAATGTCACTTCCAACTAAAATTAAACGCCCCCTCCCCCCCAAAAAAAAATTCACCGGGTTAGGTCAAATTTAAGGAACCCAATCCCTGCTTTGACCCACTACCAATTAAACACTTTTAATCAGTGGCATTACACTGAGAAATTGTTGGTTGATTTTCTTCGTTTATCTTTCCAATAGAACTTTTCACCCAAATTCCAGTTTATATGTTGGAAAATAAGCCTCAATTTCTGCATATACTCCAACAACCCTTGGGGTTTATGGCCGTGTTCTCCTGGTACTTTTCTAGTTTTCTATACACTATTATGGCTCATGGGGACCTAAAGGCGGAAGTTTTTTCAAATTCCATAACTGTTGTACCAGCAGCAGTGGCAATGGCATTCAGGTTTGCTTTTTGGGTGCTCCAGCACTTAAACTGGAAGGTTGGTCTAAAATTAACTTACTGTTTGGCTAAAATAATTGACCAACCATCATTCCTAACCATTTCCGCCTTTCTCGTGGATATTGGCATAGCAATGGTCCTTTTTTTCTCAGCTGAACCAGGTTGTGAAGTAATTTTACTATGGCCATGATAGCCTAGTACCTCTCAAATTATCCAAAGCACGTCCCATAGTTGCCACGGTCTTTGTGCCCATGTCTGTATGTTCTGCCATTCTGATTTGCGAAGGGTTTACTCCTGCTATGAACCTATTGGTTTCCCCCAATCCTAATACCATCTTTTCCGGCATCAATGATTTCAACTATAACTGCCAATAAAGAGAATCTCGCCTACTATTTATGCCCATGAAGATTAGTATCAGGTCTCACCATGTCTCTTTTGAGGCTTTGGTGGATACCAGAGCCGCAGGTTATTTTATGAGTGTGGAGCTAGCCCAACAATTGGAGCTTGACCTGGAACTAGGTCCTTCAGTGATGGTTGCTTCATCAGCCAACCAGACCTCATATCTAGTCCGTCGGCCATTACCTTTCTCAGTACAGCAGTTTAGCTTTTGTGATTGGTTATTGGCAATGCCAAACTTGGTGTTTCCGGTAATCTTGGGGGTCAGATGGTGGCGCTGGCAACATGTTAAAATTCACCTGGAGTCAAATATGTTGTCATTTGTTAATGATCAAACTGTGAGAGTTTTTCCCTTAGTTCTTACCCTTAAAAAAACTCAAGGACGCAGCGCCATCACTCCCCTCATTTCACCTGCGGGCCTTCCATCTGATTTTCCCAAAGATTTGATGCACTATCAAAGTCTCTTCGATTCTGAGAAGGTGGACCGTCTTCCCTCTCACACTAAAGTTGACCTAGGATTCCAAACAATGTACAGTTGGTGAACATCAACTGCCCCTTGTATCCACACACACAGCGGAGGAGGCTGCTCTTAACACCTGGTTAAATGGTATGCTTAAAAAAGGGTGGTTGTTTAAAGAGATGTCACCAGTTGCTTCTCCCATTGTTTTTGCCAAGAAGGCTAATGGTTCCCTCCATCTCTGCGTGGATTATGGACACCTAAACAAATTTACAGTGAGCAATCCTTACCCTTTGCCCTGGAGTAAACTATCAGTCAAGTGATCTCTAAATCTCATGTGTTCTCAGAGCTTGAACTCATCAATGCCTTCAACATAATATGGGATTGAAAGGTCAAGAGTGGCCTACTGTGATATAAACAAAGTTAAGTATTTTTCAATTCTGTGTAATGCCCTTTGGGTTGAAGAATGCGCCTGCCACGTTTCAAAGAATGATTGACAGTGTGCTGAAACACCCCAGTTTACTTGCGCAGTCGCATATATTGATGACATCTTGGTTCACTCCTCAATTCCCAAACAACACGCTAAAGACTTGGAAGCAGTCATGGCTGCTTTGCAAAAGGCGGGCCTGTTTGTCAAGCCTTCAAGAGTGAGTTTTATAAAGAGAAAGTTACCTTTCTCAGGAACCTGGTCCTCAAAGATGGTTATGTAATTCCCTTCAACAAGTTGGATGCCATCTGTGAGTGGTAAACTCGAACAACCCAAAAACAACTAAGAAGCTTCTTGGGCACCATCATTTTCCTGAAGAAGTTTTCCCTAACCCTTTCCCAGTTAGCCGCTCAGCTTCACCCCTCGTGGGTAAGAGTGTACCCTTTTGTTGGACACTTGAGTTCCAACAGGCGTTTGAGTCAATTAAAGAGGTGTTCTTATCACCCCCCCATCCCAAAAAACGCAAACCCCTCCAAACCATATATTGTTGCATGTGATGCTTCATCTGTGGCCGTGGTAGCAGTTCTTCTCCAGGAGCATGATGGTTTAGAACATCCAGTCACTTACTTCCCCCAGAAAGTTTCCTCTACTGAGCAATCCTAGGCTGTATATGATAAAGAGTTGGCAGCTGTAGCATGGGCTTTGACTCATTGGCGGTATCTGTTACATGGCGCCAAGCATGAGTTAATGTTGTTTACGGACAATCAAGCTCTTCTGTATTTTTTAAGCTGAAGAAATTGTCACATAGGAAAGCTCATACCTATCAAGATTTACGCAGCTTCAATTTTAAAGATGATTTGTGAAAGGTGCATTAAATGCGTTCACCAATTTCCTTAGTCACAACCCAGCTCATTGCTTCATGTACTTGGAGGAAGTGGACCTGGTTACCGTGATTCCCACCACTCAAATTTTATCTCTTGTACTGCCCATGGTCGCATCAGTAGACTTAGCTCCTGATTGTCAGGCAAACAGCAAGGTATTTTTAGACTGGCCTGCCATCTTATGTGCTGAAGCACCCAAACAGCAAACCCAAAAGCCAGTGGCACTGCTGCTGGTATAACAGTTATGGAACTAGGAAAAAGTCCTGCCATTAAGTACCTATTAGCCATAATCGTGTATAGACACCTAGCAAAGTACCAGGAGAATATGGCCATAAACCCCGAGGGTTTTTGGAGTATAGGCGGAAAGGGTGGTTTGATTTTCCACATAAAAACTGGAATTGAACAAAGTACTTTAATGAAAAGGTAAATGAAGAAAATCAACCAACAAATTTCTCAGTGCAATGCAAATGATTAAATAGTGTTTATTTGGTAATGGGGTCAAAGCAGGGATTGGGTCCCTCAAATTCGACCTAATCTAGCGACTTTTTTGAAGAGGGGGCAGATAATTTCAAACAGGAACAGACATCAAACTATTTGGCGGCAGGCCAATTTGCTATCAGTTTGACCTCAAATGCCTGGCTGAGGCTCAACTGTGTTTTTGTCAGTTGGTGTGATGGCGTCTAGCCTGATGAGCAACGGGAATTCCCCAGGGCCACCCCACATAGGGGTGGTCCCAATTGTTTATAAAATGGGTTCAGGGTGCCCAACCCGCCTGTGCCCAGTCTCTAGGGCATTCATTCGGTCAAATGAGTTAAAGGCTGCAAATCCTGATTCATTGTATAAGGTTTTAAATTTTCTGCAATAGTTTCCAAAGATACCATCTGCACATTGGGTATCATCCCTGATGATTTTGAGGGTTTTTGTCGCCAGTGATTGTACTGCTGGATGTAATAAACCGTTGCAATTCCGGCTGATAAACTGATACTTGTCCCTTTTTGACTATATGTTTTCCAATCATCAGGCTTTATTCCCAAAAAATTTAGACCTTTTGAATTTGATTCAGCAATTTCAACGCAGATTTCCTCAATTTGGCGGACAAGTTCAGCTGAGTTGAGCGTGGGTACTGGGGGAGGAACCTTAAGAGGGAGGGCTGTTACCCAACACTCATCTACCATATGGGTGAGGTCACCCTGGGTGACGAGGGGTACAGCTGCCCTCTTAGGACCCTTTTGTTTGGGAAGGGAAAAATCGCCTGATCTACACAAAGGGGAAGTTCCCCTGGACTTATACTGGTGCTCCGCTTATTTCACAGGTTTTAGCAACTCAAATAACCTTCCCCAAAGGAATAGAGTTATTAGACCAGTTGTCCCTTCAAACTCTCAAGCATTCCCTATATTCCCTGGTGGAGGGTCTCGTTTACTTTCAGTCGCAGGTTTGGGTTCTCCTGTCTTCAGAGCTGAGATATTTCATGCACATCATGACCCTTTTACAATCGGCCATACTGGTAATAAATGTACTGAGTTTATCAAGAAGACTTTTAATTGGGAAGGTTTATTAAAGGAAGTACCAGCCTGGATCGCCGATTGTGTTACTTGTGCATGAGCCAAGTCAGTTTGTATAGGAAGGAAGGGTCTTCTTCATCCTCTACAACAGGCGGAGGGTCCATGGACATCAGTGTCCGTGAATCTTGTTGTGGAACTTCCTTGTTCAAATAGATTTACAGCAGTGATGGTGGTGGTCGATTATTTAACTAAATTTTCCTTATTTATTACATTCTCTTCCACAATTACAACAGAAGTGACCGCTTGCCTCTTCATATGCCATGTGCTTTCTATGTTTGGTCTCCCGCAGGAGATCATCAGTGACCGTGGTCCCCATTTTACTTCACGTTTCTGGAATGAGCTTTTATCCATCTTAAAAATAACCCACTGCTGTTCCACAGCAAATCATCCCCAGTTTGATGGTCAAACCGAGCGGGTTAACCAAACTTTGGAACAGTATTTGCGCTGCTACACTGCATCCACACAGGATGCCTGGGCCAATGACCTCCCCCTCACACATTTTGCCTACAATAATGATACTCATCTTCTATGGGGTTTTCTCTCTATTAAGCGACGTTGGGGTATAACCCCTCATTTTCAGTCAGTCCCTGTCTGTGCCAGAGGTCCCAGCTGCTGAAGATCATGCTGAGTACATTTGATCTGCCCAGTCTTTAGTGCGGGAGCATCTCACAAAAGCCATCAATGATTACAAGTGATTTTCAGATCAAAAACGGCTTCCTGGCCACGACATAGTGGTGGGTTCATATGTTATGCTAGATACGCGCCATTTGTGGATGCAGGTACCTTCCCAGAAGTTTTCAAGCAAACGTTTGGGTTCCCACTTGGTGGAGGAAGACTTGGGCAATGTTGCTTTCTGATTGAAGTTGCCAGCTCATTGGAAACAGCACCCCGTCTTCCACATATCTCAATTGCCCCATTCAAGGGGACCGTTCCCACTGATTCTGAGCCAATAGTAATTGAGGATGCATAGGATGCCAAGGTTTGAAGCATCTTACCATCCTGCATATTCGGTGGTTGGTTCATATCTTGTCACCTGGAAAGGTTATCCAGCTTACAAGAACAGTTGGGTTAAGGCCTGCAATTGCGCAAATTTCATGGAATTGGTCAAGGCGTTCCATGAGTCCCATCCCGATGCTCCCCATCCCCCCAAAGTTGCAACTTTGATGGTGATCAAGTTGCCTTAGGCGCACAAAATGTGGCCCTTTCACAGTTTCCCGGAGGTGGTGCCCCTCCTTTGGAAAAAGGAAAGGGTAATGTAAGTCTGTAACAATTAAAATTTGTCTCAATTGTACATTTTGACTCAAATTCGGATTTTCTGAATCTGAGTCAAATTGCTTTTTAAAATGTTTTGATTTGGTCATTTCAGGCGCTGGGTTGTGCCTCGCCTGAGTTGTAGATTAGGCTTGTGCTAGACTAAGCAATGACTCAGGTGAGGTCCCTGAGGGACGGCCTTTATAAGGCATGCCTGCCCATTCTGAAGTTCACTTTGGATTTCTTCCCTAGCTTTCCCTTCCTGGGGAGCATTGTCAGTTGCTCTCCAGATAAGCTCTGTTGGCAGGCCTTTTTATCATCCAGAACATAAATAAAGGTCACTTCAGGGTTAGTATACCTTGCATACCTGTTGGTCTTTTTTGATATTCATTTGAGGAGTTTTTGCATAGTTGGGTCAGACCAACCACTATTCAACCCTTGCAAACTAACTTTTAGTAGGCAATGCTTAGCACTGTCGGTGCCCCAAACCTCTCCCTAATCAGTTAGGCTATGTTGGTTGCTTGTCAGTGCACCAAAGAATTATTTATATATTGGCAGTCAGAAACTGGGGTCTTCTCATTCCATGACATAATTCTGAAGTTAATGTGCACTGCACGCCCTGATCCCCAAGTTTGGCTGACCTCAGTGGTCACTTGGTCCCAGTTGTTAAGGAACCAGCACTGGTGGGAGCTGGTGACTGATGGTGTAATGATTGAAAACATCCCAGTTTTCGATCATCATCTTGCCTTAGCAATGAATGCCAAGTGTTTGTCTAATACGAGGTTCCCTCAAGGTAAGTGCTTTGATTAGTCATATTTGCCAATTCAAAATTGGATTTTGGGAAATTTGAAAAATGAGAAAAGATGACACAGGTAAGCGAGGATCCGACCCCAAAATTAGCCTTGTTTTATTTATTATCAAAAATAAACTTGAGGGCGATTTCAATCCCGATGACTTAGAGCATCACAAATGAGACATAAAAAAACCAGGGGATTTGGTGGAATCTAGGTTCTCGATGCCAAATCCCATTATTTTGTTATGGATACAAATACTTATCTCTTCACAGGATACCAGGTAAGATAAGGCAAGGGCAGCTCCGAGGCCACCAGAGAATCCCACGCGAGAGTGGGAAATGAGGAAAAAATTCTGAACTGAATTCAAAATCACATGGGCTCGACCTTTAAGGTCGCCCTTCTGGGGAGCCCCTCCTGCACTGTTCTTTAGGCCCCTAAGAGCCTAAGAATAGTGCGGGAGGGGCACAGCCCAGTGCTAGACCCCACATAAACCTCAAAAAACCTCAAAAAGTGTTTTGACTCGAGATTCAGATTTCTGAATCTTGAGTTGAAATGTAATGATTGGTTTAACCTGACCGTTACAGATGGCCAACCCTGGATTTTGAAGTGACCATTGGTTTAATTTCCTGGTGGTGCTTCCCGCTCACCAGGGATTCAGCAGAACCAAGGGGACCTATCCCAAAAGGGCTCCCTCACCCACAGATGGTCTGCCCAGAAAGGGGTTGGACGTCCATCCATGCTGCACCATGCACCCCTCTTATGTTTCCTTTGGCAAAAGAGCCTTTTTGGTCAGGATGGGAAGACTATCGCCAACTGAAGCTTGGGAGGGGGCATAATGCAACCAAGTGCTGGGTGTGCATCCTTGGGCTGGGGCCATTCAGCTGTGCTGGACTGCATGCCCCTCTCACATCTTCATTGGCAAAAGCGCCTTCCCATTCGGGATGGTGTTAGGATTTTTGCCCATATTCCCACCCTGCTAAATAACCTGGTATTGCTAGGGGAAAATTCCCTAAGGCGAAGTGAATTGGAAATCGGTTGACCCAAATTTTAGAGGAACTACGTTTGGGGATTTTGGGATATTCACCTGGTTGTATCTATCAGGGATCAATCTAGATGAATACCTAAGATCTCATCAGGTGGAGTGGCCGACGAAATAGGGGCATCTGATAGTAATTAATTATCAGGTGTACCAATTGGGATCAGTAGGGTTTCATCACCGACTGATTGAGAATGAATAGCAAGTTGTGAGGCGAGTGATGCCACCTGCAACTAGCGAATCATTTTGGTTGGTGAAGTGACCTGCCATAATGGGTAAAAAGTCCCATTACCTAAGCAGGTCGCTAGCCATTTATGGTTGATTCACTTGGATCAAGAGGAAAACTTTAGGGACACGTTTTCTGACTCTTTCCATTTGAGGTCTTAAGGATGTCCAATGACAGAATCCTAGCCAAGATGGGGAAGACCATTGCTGCTTAGACAAGGAAGGGTGATTCAATGGCAACAGCTGCTATTCATCAAAGAGGTGTCAACTGAGGGTTAGACAGCCGAATCTCCTACTATATAATTCCCTAGGATTTAATATAATAAAAAACTTAAAAACTTAGAAAACTCTAGTCTAAGATAACAAGAACTTTACAGCTATATTATCAATTTGGTTATAGTTAGACTATCAGCTTCTATTGTGTTGTTCTATCTCAAGGATATTATTGTAGAAGTCAATAATTAGAAGGCTCTCAGAGAGAAGAGTAAATGTCCAAGAAGGGATCTAGAGACAAAGGAACCACAATCAGGGATAGCTGCCAACTGTGTGTTGGTCTGAGAGAGACTGTCACCAGGGTATTTTAACAAAGATTGGGTAGACAAGAGTATAGGGAACGAATCCCTATGAGTACAACTTACAGAGTATTTAATCAGAAATACTGGCCAAGCGTTGGGCTGAATAATAGTTCAATCTCAATTCTTGATAATAGTCTCCATACTATTTTTGATTAAACATTCTATACAATGTGACAAAGTGCACAAGGAAATTGAACCTGTGTAGTAAAAAGGTTACTAGGTTGACAGCCAATAATCAACCATAAGTAAATTTACAAGTTAATTCTCACTACAGGGGTAGTTGAGTAAAGAATATATTATAATGTCATACAAAGAAGATGTTTCTAAACTTGGAAATAAATTACTGAAGGAAGTAACGAAGATAGAACGTGAAGAGAATCACGTTCAGTGGCGTTCACCCAGCTAAGCAGTGTAGCTCTGAGTGAAGCAAGATGAAGATACTCAAGTTCAGGGAAAAGGACTTGCAGCCTAGATATGGAACTATCTAGTGCTGCAAGGAAACCAGTTTCACCGGATATCTACTTGAGATGAAGAGTATCAGCAGGGCCAACTAGGGTTGGAATTGGGCCCACTTGAAATAGTCCCAAGAACAAGCAGGATCAACTCAGGTTGAAATGTGGTCCGCTTTAGTTAGTCCTGAGGAGTTAGTGTTTAGATGAGGCATTGGATGAAATAAGAAGCATTCATTCCGGAGAATTGGATTGCCATACCAATAAAGAGATAAGTCAAAATAGGAAATGGTTAATCCAAAACGGTGGAGAAAATCATTTGAATCAATTTCACTCAATCACTGGTCAAAAGTTGCTAAAGACGAGTTCATCAATTCAGGAGAAATTGGATGAAGCTAAAGAGGCCATAAAGACCTGTGTAATTAAGAATAGCCACAAAGGCAGAAAATTATTTTCAGGAGAAAAACAATTTGGACTTTCAGATGAAACTGTTGGCGAATGAGGTACAAGGATCCAAAGCATCAGTTGCCAAAATAAGAGATGAAATTAGGACCCGTTGGATGAATAACCAGTCGGGGTTAAAGGCCTTATATTCAAGAGAATTCCAAAAGGTCGGCAAGAGTAGTCTATACGTGAGGAAACAGTGCTGCTGTCAATAGTGAAGATCAATACTAATTGGAAGTACTGAACCTAAGAGAAAATAATTGCAATGTTCCCAGAGGACCTCTGAACCATTAAATGGTTATGTCCTGAGATTTTGGTTAAGTCCCAGAAGGGGACCACTGAACCAAATGGTTGGTTAAATCTTAAGAGGATAAGATTTTGAACCATGATAACTGGTAGGTTTAAGTACCCAGGACCCAGTTTGTATAAGGGGAAAAGAAGGACCTCTGAGCCTTTTTTTAGGTTACAAGTCCCATTGCAAAAGAAAAATACAAAAATATATAAAATATTAAAAATATCGATTTTATTGTCTATGAGTTTCAGACTAAGAAGTGACCAGAAATTCTGATGGCTGAATGGAGGAGGTTCCACCCTTGATGAGATGAAATTATTGGCTGGGGTAACTGAGAGCATCAACCTATTGGTTGATCAAGAGCAACTCGCTGATCTGTTGGAAGGCCAGCAAGAGGAGGTGCTCAAATTGTTGAAAAGTATTGGAGAGTATTCACCCAAAAAACAACCATGGTGCGGGATATGCATGAGGTGTGATCCACAAGGTCAATACTTGGGAAAATCTGCCGATCATGCCAAATTGAGATGATTCCACAATTTTGGGTCTCTCAATGAAATGGGATCACCAGCCAGGGTAGCCAAAAGCATCAACCTATTGGTTTATCAGGAGCAGCTCGCTGATCTGCCAGAAGGCCAGCAGGAAGAGGTGCTCAAACTATTCGAGAAATATTGGGAAGTGTTCACTCAGGATGACCACAATTTGGGGTGCGCATGAGACATAATTCACAAGGTTGACATTGGGGAAAATCTACCAATAAGGATAAGAATGATCCAAAGATCGAAAGCTGCCAAAGTGGTAGTGGAGGATGAGATCAGCAAGCTAGTAAAGCATGGGCTTCTAGTTCTGTTGTCAAGTCCTTGGGCGAGTCTGATTCTGATTGTAAAAAAAAGGATGGATCAAACCGGGTAGTGATTGACTACTGGAGGCTGAACAAAATTATGAAGAAGGAAAAATATCCCCTACCAAGGATCAATGATGCACTGGATCATTTAGGAGAAGCGAAGTATTTCTCCACGATGGATCAGATCTCAGGATACTTGCAGATCAATTCCCAGAAGAAGACCATGAAAGCGCGATTATTACCGCGCAGGGGTTATATCAGCCAACAAGGATGCCCCAGGGTCTCTGCAATGCGCCTGCAACGTTCCATAGGGCCATGGACGCAATATTAAGCGACCTGAAGTTGTCATGCATCCTGGTATATCTGGACAATATCAATGTGTTCAGTAGAACGTTTACTGATCACTTGCACCACTTGGAAGAAGTTTTTAAGAGACTGTCCATGGCTAACCTGAAGATCAAGCCAAGGAAGTGCCACTTCTTCGAAGAAAAGTTGGAATACCTGAGATTTGTGATCAACTCAAGTGGATTGCATCTGAAACCCCAGAAGATAGCAGCTATATAGCGTATGGCTGTACCAAAGAGTGTCTGAGACATCCAAGTATTCCTTGGGATGGTCAGATATTTTAGAAGATTTATTCAGGACTTTGCCCAAATAGCCGAGCCATTATTCCATTTATTAATGGATCTGAAAAAAGGATTCATATGGAATGAAGAGGCCCAGGACTCCTTCGATGAGTTACACCAGTATATGATAGATTTACCAATTCTAAAATATCTGAATTTCAATTGGGAATTTATCATTCAAACTGATGCTTCATTGATGGCAATTGGTGCCATACTGAGCCAAGTAGATGAACTTGGGGACGAGCATCCGGTGGCATATGTGGCTGGACACTCTTAGCCACTAAGAGGAACTACACCGTGACTGAGCGTGAATGCCTTGTGGTCATTTACGCCTGTAAGCAGTTTCAGGTGTATGAAACGAAACACATTTTAAGGTGGTGACAGACCACTCTTTGCTGCGTTGGCTTCATAATCTAAGGGAACTGGAAGGACGACTGGCCCAATGGGCACTTAAGCTCCAGGCTTACAATTATGAGATAGTCCACTGAGCGGGGCTTCTCACCAGAATGTGGATGGCTTATCGCAGTTGCCAATGGTCCAGTTGGTATACCCGCAGGTGGATGAGCTATTCCAGAGAATGGTCAAAGGAAGAATCAGGGATGGGCCTTGAGAAATCCAAGATGCGCTTCAAAGTGATGAAAAACATGAGACTATGGATGGACAAGTATCTAAGGCGATCAATGGGAAGCAGCTATTATTCCCAAAACCGTCAGAAAGAGCAGCAATAGTACAAGCAGCTTACAAGGTTGTCAGGCATGGAGGCCTGAGGAAAACAACTGACCATATTCACCAGTATTATTACTGGGAATCAATCAATTATGATGTCGCGGATTATCTGGCTTGTTGCGTGGAGTGCCAGTTGCACAAACCACACAAGAATACAACTGGATACCAACTGGTCCACCCTGGATTCTCCTGTCACATGGTGTCCATCGACGTGATAGGACTGCTGATGATGAGCACAGGGGGAGTCAAGTACATCATAGTTGCCATCGACCATCTGACACGATGGGTTAAAACAAAGGCCCTAACCAGAGTAGACGCTACCAGTACTGCGAGATTCATCCTGGATCAAGTAGTATATGGCATGGATGTCCACAAGTCCTTTTGAGTGACAATGGGACCAATTTCACATCTCATGTGATATCAAGGTTAAACAAATAATGGGGATCTGAGGAGTCATGTCAGTACCATACCAGCTGGAAATGAAGGACTGGTAGAATGGGTTAATAGGACACTGGCCATGACGCTGAGGAAGTTAGTCGCAGGGAGAACTTCCGCGTGGGGAATGTACCTGTGTTTAGTGATGTTTGTCTACAACATTAGTCATCATATGGCGACGGGAAAATGCCATATGAATTATTATATGGAATAAAGGCCGCGTTGCTGCCAATTTTATATTTGGTGGTAGAACCTATGTTGGAGATGAGTACTGAACAATCCCTGAACTGACTGATGAGTATCCTGATCGATATGCAATCACAAGCATTTGATACAACCTTGAAGAAAAGGATAAGAGCGAAATTGACGGATGACAAAAACTGACTGGCCTTAGAAGAATATTGAATAGGGGAAAAAGTTGCCTATTGCAATATGTATAGTTTCAGATGAAGAAACAAATTAGATGCATTGTGGTTGTGTCTGTTCAAAGTAATTGCCAAGACAGCAACCGATGCTTACTCCATCAAAAATCTCTTGGATGAAAGAGTTGTAAATTGAGTCCACACTAAGTATCTAAAGCATTGGATTGAGGAAAAAAAAGATTTTCCAAAGGACCAATGAACCATTAAGTTGGTCATGTCCTGATGATTAAGTCAAGTCCAAAAAAAGGACTTCTGAACCATAGAAACTGGTAGGTTTAAGTACCCAGGACCCAGTTTGGGGGAAAAGATGGACCTCTGAACCAAAACAAGGTCAAGTCCCATAGTAAAAAAGAAGAATAAAGATAATAAAAATCAATAAAAGATATTGGAAAAAAGTAAACTGCATAGATAAAAAAGCTGATATGTTTTTATAATTTTTATTTTTATTAATCGTCCTCAGTATGGGGATGATTCCGCCTATGTCACCTCTTGGGGGAGGGAGGATGGATTGCTGTAGGAATGACCAGCCTGTCAAAATCAATACGCAATCAGATGCTAGAAAGGGCGAGACCTGCATGAAACCAAGTTTTTTGAGTGGACATTGAGCCCTGAGAAAAAGTGACTAGGGGAAGGGAAATTGAGATGTCAAAAGATGCCAATTGCGAAACCCTGGAGCAGGGAGGAAATCAGCAATAAAGAAAGAGGCAATCAGCAAATAACCCCAAGTAATCCTGATATGGCACTGGAGCCGGAATATTAGTCCTGAGCGCCTGCTGATGGGCTTCATCAAGGACACCGGACATGTGGGTGGCAACAAAGAAGGAATACTCAATGGGGGTTGCCAAATCATGCCCCCTATCAACGCCATCAGTGTAAGATACCAATGGGTATTTGAATTCGTGAGAAATTATAATAAACAGGTGCTACAAAGGCTACAAAATTATTAGTTCCGTGGCTCTAGCAAAGATTGACTTAGTGCAATGAAGTTATTAGTTCCATTGCAAAAATAATATCAATTGAATATACAGAATCCTGTATGAAAATAGACCAAAAATAAACTATGTGAGATGAGAATTGAGGTACTTTATTAATTAAAAAACCAGAGATATATATAGGGAAAATTTAGTGGTTCTTCGCGAGGATTTCCTTAATTCACCCAAGGTAAGATCTTTCCTACCAGAGGACTGATATTGTTGATTATCATTATTATTATAATATTCTGGATGATCATATCTGATAGAGCTCTAGTTAGATGCGATCAACCTTCTTAATGAGGCCTAGCCCCTTCAAAATGATTAGTCACCTTGAATTGCTTGGCCACCTCAAATTACTGAGTTTTTTTGGGTTGATTAGATTCACCCATTGTAGAAAGTCAATAACTCTGAAGAGTATTTCTTCAGTCATATTGATAATTGGAAATAATCATTTTAGATTTACCCATCTTATTAGATCAAGATATCAAATCTTGATCTAGAGTACTTTTGGTCATCTTAGTTGTATCTCCAACAATGCTCCCTCAAGATCTTGCCTAAAGGGACATACTTGTGAAGAAACCCACTATGCACTCTATTGATAACAGTACCAGTATCAATAGCAGCAATGGAGTATTCAACACCCTGACAATAGATAATATGGTAAGGAGAAGCCCATAAGGGGTCCAGTTTATGAATTCTTCCTCCCAGCCTATGGTGGTAGAAGAGTACATGGTCTCCAACTTGATATTCTGGTAACGTAGGTCTACTAGCGTTGGTCTGGGTTCCTTCCTTCAATGTGGTAGTGGCAAGGGAACTTGAAGCTAATGCTTGTAATTATATTATATCATCAGCCAGTCTCCTCATCGCTAAATCAGTGATTTGCAGGGTAGCCTCTTCAAGTATAGGTTGTAAACTTTAAGGGAGGATAGGTTCCCAACCATATAAAGCTTTAAACGGAGAAATTTCAATAATATGATGGCAACTAACTCTATAAGCTAACATCACACTGGGTAAGTAAAGGTTCCACCTACTAGGATCATTGGAGGCCATCTTTCAAAGAATGGCTATGATGGTACTGTTTGTTCGTTTGACAGCACCATTAGTGGAAGGATTATATGGGGACGTGAATGACTGGTAGGTACCCATTCATTTGGTAAGCTCAGCTACCACCTGAGATATGAAATTGGTCCCATTATCCGATGACAGGACTTTTGGGCTGCCATGCCTGGTGAAAACTTGTTTAAAAAGGAAAGACGCTGTAGCCTTGGTGGTGACCGTGGAGATAGAGATAGCTTCAATCCATTTAATGAAATGATTGATAGCTAATAGAACAAATCAAGGTCCATAGGCGGCCATAGGGAGAGGACCTACCATGTCAATACTCACAGTAGAGAAGTGTTCAGAAGGTCCTATAAATTTGGTGTTGGAACATTGGATTTCCTCCACGTTGTTGTTGTCATTCAAGGCATGACTTTAGAACATCATGTACAGATTCCAGCATGTTATCCCAGTAACAATGATTTTTTAACATTGGAGGGTCTTAGCGACAGCTCCATGGCCTACAGTTTGGTGGGCCTCCATGATAGTTTCAGTCCTCGCAGAAGGCCAAATAAAGAGCAACCACTTAGATCCTGACTTTTTGTATAGTGAACCTTCTTTGACCTGAGTGTCTTCAGTTAAGGATTGTAACTTCGAGGCAACATCCTTAGATTCACGGAACCAGAGCTCAGGTCTACCAATCAGGTCTTAAATGTGATCCTCCTCTGCAGAGAATAATGTTAATATAGGCAATTGAGAAAGGCCATCAGCGTTTTGATGTATAGCCCCAGTGCGATGTTGAATGGTAAAATCATAATTTTGGAGCTTTAACGCCCATCTTGCTAAGCGCCTATCAGGATCCTTCATTTGTTGCAACCACTTCAGGGAAGCGTGATCCATCACAATATTAAAATGCTTTCCATATAGATAGGGGCGAAAATGCTTGATATCAGCAAAAACAGCGAGGCATTCTCTCTCAGTAACGTTATAATTGCATTTGGCCTTAGACAGGGTTTTACTATAGTATGCAATGGGGTGATCGACCAGATTGGCATCATGTTGAGCCAGAATGGCTCCAATAGCAATATCACTGGTATCAGTAAATAGTATAAAGGGTTTCAAAAAGTCAGTATGGGATAATATAGGTGCACATATTAGGGCTTGGCACAAAAGATCAAAGGATTGCTACTGAGATTCTTCCCATACAAAGGGGACTTCCTTATGCAAAAGGTAAACTAGTGGCTCTGCAATTTCCGTAAAATGGGGGATGAATTGTCAGTAATAACGGACCATTCCTAAAAATACTTGGATATCGCGCAAGCCTTTGGGAACAGGTATGTCCGAAATAGCTTGTACCTTATTAGATAAGGGTAAAATGCCCTTGCGATTAACCTTATGCCCTACAAATTCCATCTCAGTATTAAAAAAGCACACTTCGATGATTTAAGCTTAAGAGAGGCATGACGAAGTCAGCCAAAAACTTCCTTCAAATGAGACAAATGCTCGTTAAAAGTGCGTGAAAAAACAGTAACATCATCTAAATAAACTAAAAACAAGAAAGCTTCAAATCCCCAAATAAGTCATCCATGGCTCGTTGAAACGTAGCAGGGGCATTGCAAAGCCCCTGCAGCATATGAGTGGGCTCAAATAGCCCCTCACTAGAAATTAAAGCACATTTTTGACGTCTTCTGGTGCAAGATCAATTTTCCAATAACCGCTTGCAAGGTCCATAGCTAAGAAATATTGGGACCCAGACAATAGCCTCAAGGAATTGTCTATATGAGGAAGAGGATAAGAATCCTTCTGAGTAACAGCATTGAGTCGACGTTAGTCCATAACTACTTGGTGGCCCCCATCTTTCTTTTAGATGAGTAGTAGAGGGGAAACCCAGGGACTTTTATAAGGTGTTAATAGTCCAGCATTGAGGAATTGTTTTAGCTCTACTGAAACCTGAGCCTCCTTGACTTTAGACTTGCGATATGGTCGAGCTTGGATAGGGGAGTATCCCCAGTTTTAACCTGATGCTGTACCTCTTTCATTAGGCCAAAATCTCCAGGACCTTGGGCAAAGATATCCGCATATACTTCAATCAGAGCCTCAGCTTTCTGCTGTTGTTCTGAAGTAAGAGAATCCCCAAATTCGATGTCAATTCTAGCAACAATAGGGGATCTTCCAGCCCAAATTTGCATAAATGTCCACATCCTGAGACAGACAATAAGTCACTTACAGGAGTAGGCCTCACATAGGCGATGGGATTATTGCAATTCAATTGCATAGGTTGAGAGGTGAGATTAGCCAATAGAACTAAAACAGTCCCATCATAGGCAAGATCAAGTAGACCAGGGCAAGTTAGAGCCTCCAAATGAGAAGGATTTGGATTGCCAAAGATCTCTAACACATGATCACTGGGTACAAATACTTGAACTCCCATATCAATGATGACTTGAGCTTTAAGGGGGAATGGTAATTGGAGAGTTAGAATATAGTGATATTCCCTTGGTGGCATAAATTGAAGGAGGTGGAAGTATAGTCCTTGGACCCAAGATTCGGTATTTGAGACATGAGATAGAAGTGGGGTATTCCAGTAAGCAGACACATCGCTTAAGTTTTCCTTTGGTATTGGAAACATCATGTAGAATTAAAGGTACCTGGTACCCAATTAAAGAAAGGTATTTGTCCTTAAGACTGATGATTGCATCAAAATCGGTGAGAAACTTAGCTCCCAACAGCAGATCGTAGCAGTTGCTATCCAATACCACTGCAGGGGCTGACACAACCAGCTTCTTAAAGCGCATCAGAAGAGAGGAATAGGCTCCTATAGATCTAGTGTAGTAAGGTCCAGCGGTTTCATAGTCTTGGGAATGGTTCAAGTCTGGCGCCAATTTGATCTTCTTCATAAGTTTGGACGAGATTACATTGATGGGCGATCCTGTATCAATGATAGCCAAAACTTTTACCTTATGCACGATACTTCCACCCAGGTCACATCAGTGCCAAAGTTTGGGATAGAAAACACCGAGGGATTAATTGATTGAATAGAATTAGAAGTAGAAGTAGAAGCATAAGCAGAAATAGTGTCTTTGTTGGATAGTTCATCTGGGATATCAAGCTCATCAGGAGCAGATACCACATAACAATTGGTAGAAGAATCAAAAGATTTCACTGAGGCACCTGAGTTAGGTCAGCACAGGGAGCCTCGTGCCCTATGCTGACTCCTCTTTTTTGACTCTTCTGCCTGTTTTTTCCAACATTGAGACACCACATGACCCACGAGACCACAATAAGTACACAGCTCCTTCTTCACTTTGAATCTAGATTTAGGTGGTATCACATAGATGTGAGAACATGGGTTACTAGAGGAGGTCAGATTTACCACCCCATTAGGGATTTCCATAAGTGCTTCCTTGATGTCGATAATGGAGCTGGAGTTTTGTTTTAAGGACTTCAGATGTAATAATAATTGAGTGCAAGAAGCGAATGCACTCATTATGGCTGATATAGCATCATTAATGGTAATCTAGTTGCAAGTGGCAAGAGTTTGGGCCTCATGGTAGAATCATTTTGCGAAAATCCTGTATAAACTCTCCTCATTTGATTTGAATATTCATAAAGGCCTGCTTTTGGTTAGTGAGATTTGGTCGCTCCCAAATTCCTTGATGAGGGCGGTTTTCACTTGATCCCAAGTAGTACAGACCTTGATATAAGGAACCATGATCTCTTGCACAAAATGATTTAGATAAGAGGTGATGTGGCGGACCTTCTGCTGATCAGTAGCTCCATCCACGGCGCGTTCATATACAAAAAAGGAAAGAATGGATGCTACCTTCACCCAGTTCAAACTTATCTTTGAAGGTAGGTTTGAATAGGGTGGGTTCCGTGTTCAAAACATGTACGCCCAATACCATGACAGGTCCAGCCTCGGAGGGTTCAGACTCTGTAAAACAGGCTTGAGGGGGAACTCGATCACCCTGTTGGCTTAAGTGGTTCACGTCATCTTGTAACTGTGGACCCATTGTTTGAGATGGTCATCTGTAGGTGCTCGGGTTAAATTGGTAATTGTAGACAACGTCTCAGTTTGCTTGGTCTCAAGTACTTCACATTTAGCAGCCAACCGCTCAATGGATGCTGTCAAAGAAGCAAACTGGTTCTTGAGTAGTTTGATTTACATCGCATAGCCGATGTGCATTCTTAACACCATCTTGTAAATTGATTAAAGAATAGTTTTAGATAATTTGGAGACCTTCCAAAGATAAGAAACACCCTTGGGCTATGGCTCAGATTTGGGTTTATAATGCTTGTACTCGAGATACTAAGAGCATTGAAGGTTCAGAATTGGAAATTGGAAGCAAGGAGCCAGGGGGACCAGGGGTCCTTGCGACCCATCCCTTCCTGAAGGACCCGGAGGGCCTTGTTGACCCATTGGACCAGGGGGCCACGTTCCCCAGGTGGTCCCAGAGTTATTGACGGAGAACTAGGTGGTCCCAAAGGTCCTTGAGGACCAGCAGGGCCAGACCCACCTTCTCTGATTGTATCCACAACTCAGATCAGTTGTTGGAGGAGCACGTCAAGTTCCTTGAAGCGGTCATCATTTTGGGCTTGCAATATTTCCAGCTGTCTTGTAATCTGGCTTCAAGGGTAGAGATTTGGTTTTAGATGGGGGTAGCAGCATCACTAATCTGTGTGTGAGATTTATTAGTTGATGTAGGCCACAACGCCGTTTTCATTATCACCAAATGGTTGTGAAGTTCGTTGATCTCTCTTCTATTATTGGGAATGGCTTCCCAATTATCCAGTCCAAAGTTAGACGCTGTCTCATAGAATGAGGATAGTTGAAAGTGAAATTGTTGTGCCAGAGTCAACTGGCGTTGAGTCTCGAGGTGATGCAACCCCAAGATCTGGAGTACATGGTATATAGCGGGATCTACGTAATGCCAGATGTACTATTCAGTTCTATCCACACCAACTTCAGTAGGCTGTAACACCGCTCAGTTATATAAGCTCATCATATTGTCAGCAACTTTGGATGCTCGGTCATGATTAGGATGAGTACCAGGCTGGATAGCCCCTCTTATCAAGCCTTTGACTGTTTCCTCTACATTAGCGGATTGAATCTGATAATTAGTCTGGTCAGGGCCATCTATGGTCAAGTCCATAGAAGCTTGTAATTAAATATGGCTGATATTAGCTGAAGGCAAATCTTACCAGTTTGAGTGTACCCATCGGGAGATACTCATAGATTCATCAGAAGAGGGACTCACTTTGCTAGATGAATTCATCGTTGTGAAAAAATGTTTTCACCAGGTAGCCTCAGAAGCAGACCTGGCAGGGAGCACCAGTATTGGAATTTTGTGAGAAATTACAATAAACAGGTGCTGCAAAGGCTACAAAATCATTAGTTCCGTGGCTCTAGCAAAGATTGACTTCAGTGCAATAAAGTTATTAGTTCCTTTGCAAAAGATAATGTCAATTGAATATACAGAATCCTGTATGAAAATAGACCAAAATTAAACTATGTGAGATGAGAATTGGGGTACTTTATTAATTAAAAAACCAGAGATATTTATAGGGAAATTTAGTGATTCTTCAAGAGGATTTCCTTGATCCACCCAAGGTAAGATCTTTCCTACCAGAGGACTGATATTGTTAATTATCATTATTATTATAATATTCGTGATGATCAAATTTAATAGAGCTCTAGTTAAATGTGATTGACCTTCTTAATGAGGCCTAAACCCTTCAAAATGATTATTCATTTCAAATTTCTTGGCCATCTCAAATTACTGAGTTTCTTTGGGTTGATTAGATTCACCCATTATAGGAGGTCAATGACTCTAAAGAGTCATTCTTTGGTCAAATTGATAATTGGAAATATTCATTTTAGATTTCTCCATCATATTAAACTGAGATATCAAATCTTGATCTAAAAGAGTATTTTTGGTCATCCTAGTTGTATCTACAACACCAGGCAAGGCTGGAAGCTTTGTGGACCAACTTTAAAGAGCTTGGCCAGCAAAGCGAAGAGCATAAGTGGCAGTATCTCAATCCAGAAGGTTATCAAGATCAGAGGGATTCAGCACTGATGCCAAAGCCTTGGTGACTTGGGCCCAGAAGTTCAGCATAGGGGATCTCAAAGTGTATGCTGTTACCGATTGAGATCTTGGAGACCAGAAAAGCAGGTTTGTAAAATTGACTGAGTCAGAAGAAGAACTCAGAAGCAGGTCCAACCCAGCCAGAAATGAAACGATCTAGAGAAACTAGTATAATCTCTGGAGCATCTACAATGATGTTCTGAGCATTAGAAAAAGAAGCCAAATCCAAGAGGGTTTTGAAGTCTAACTCTTTAATTGACTGCAGAGGAATAGTCAGCTGAGAGTTGTTCAAAACAATGGCCAGCCTGGTTTCAGAGGGATTAGTTACTGTTTCTGGTAATTAGACAGAAGGATTAGCTCTTGTGCCAGACTAGGCATATGAGTCCTGGAAGGACCATAAAAGAGGTTCCGTCAAGCATCCTGACTCATCTGCTGGAAGAGGCAGAGGTCTGGATCAGACAGACTATTGAAGAGCTGCTGGTAGCAAGATTCAGGAATTTGACATATGAGCTGGATGAGAGGGGGATGTCAGAGTTATATAGAAGTTGACATTAAGCACTCTATAATCCATTAGGCTCCAATTTCGGGGAAATTGATCTCAAGTTAATGAAATAAGCTTTCCAAGGGAAGAATTAAGAATGACTTATGCCAAGAGGTTATGAGTGAAATAACAAGGGCGAATAAGAAATAAGTATTCTTAATTAAGCCACAAAACAAACATTGACACCAAGAGTCTCCTGTCTAGGAGGAGGAGAAAATCAGGAAATTAAGGACGCTGGACCAAGAATCCTGAATATGACAGCAGGTCATATACCCTGACAGGGGGAAAACCAGATCCTGGGACTATATATCAACATGAGTAAATTGATCAGCCTGGCATGAAAGAAGGTCGTGGGACCGCGCTCTGAGAAGGTGGTAGCGAGGAGAAAGAGGAATAATGCCATATGCCAAAGGTCATCCCAAGCAGCGTTGAGTATTGCTGAGTGTACTCCACTTGAACCAATGAAGTATTTGACCAAATGTCCAAAGCGGTGTTCTCATGCCCTGGTCCTTTTCTCGCTGTAAATCTAGCAAGAGGGGGATGTGTTGGGATTTTTCCCATAATCCCAGTCTGCTAGATTACCTGGTATCGCTAGGGGAAAATTCCCTAAGGCAAAGTGAATCAGAAATTGATTGGCCCAAGTTTTGGAGAAAATACATTTGGGGGATTTTAGATATTCTCCTGGTCTTATCTGTCATGGATCAATCTAGATGAATACTTAAGATCTCATCGGGCAGAGTTGCTGACAAAATAGGGGCATCTGATAGTGTTTAACTACCAGGTGTACTGATTGAGATCAGTCAGGTTTCATCACCAAATGATTGGGAATGAATAGCAAGTTGTGAGGCGAGTGATGCCAATCAATTGGTTGGTGAGTGACCTGCCATAATGGGCAATAAGTCCCATTACCTAAGCAGGTCGCTAGCCAACATTGGTTGGTTCGCTTGGATCGAGAGGAAAACGTTAGGGACACATTTTCCAACTCTTTCTGTTTGAGATCTTGAGGATGTCCAACAACAGAATCCTAGCCAGGATGGGTAAGACCATCGCTGCTGAGACGAGGAAGGGTGATTCAACAGCAACGGCTGCCATTTTATTGAAGAGGTGTCAACTGAGGGTTATACAGCCGAATCACCCACTATATATTTCCCTAGGATTTGCTATAATAAAAAACCTAGTTTTAAGATAACAAGTACTTTACAGTAATATTATCAATTTGGTGTATAGATAGACTATCAGCTTCTATTGTGTCATTCTATCTCAAGGATATTATTGCAGAAGGCAATAATTGGAAGACTCTCAGAGAGAAAAGTAGAGATCTGAGAGGGGATCTAGAGACAAAGGAACCACAATCAGGGATAGCTTTCAACTGTGTGTTGAGCCAAGAGAGACTGTCACCAGGGTATATCAACAAATATCAGGTGGACAAGAGTATAGAGAACAAATTCCTATGTGTACGACTTACAGAGTATTTAATTGGAAATACTGGCTGATCGTTGGGCCAAATAATAGTTCAATCTCAACTATGGATAATAGTCTCCATACTATTATCAATTAATACATTCTAAACAATGCAACGAAGTGCATGAGGAAATTGAACCTGTGTAGTAAAAAGGTTACTAGTTGACGTCTGATAATCAATCATAAGTAAATTTTTACACTCAGTATAGCAATCACCCCAACTTTAACTAGCTTATTGAAGCTCTTTGCTGCTATTTCCCCACCCCTAACTTAGAAGGGGCCAGGTAATTTGGTTGTCATGGTTTAACCCAAGGTGGCCCCTATAAATAAGTGCCCCAAAAACTGTTGCGCGCCTCTGAAAAAGGAGGAATCTTATCCATCCATTCCTTTGTTTATGGCTTAATCTGAAGGTGAGCGGGGTCCATCCTCAGATATAAATTAAATGTCTTATTTGATTTCACCACGATGATGTCACCTGCGTTGACCCTATAATTATGGCGCCTGAGGCTAATTGTTTTCCCTTGAATGGGGAAGAGCTCCCCACCAATCCCTTCCTATTTCAGCGGAATTTGAGGATTCATGTGAGTCTAGACCTAAAGTTAACTAAAATGGTTCACCAAAAATTGATCTTTTCTTTGCACCGCATTCTTATGGTGTATATCAGATCAACGACAAAGGGCCTGGTGCTGATGTTTATGGCTAATGATGAACAAATGGCCAGAGGATTAGGTATAAGGTCATTGACGCCCAAAAACGCGTTTTATATTTCAAAATTATATAAAATTAAATGAGCTGAAGATCAACTCCTATGGCTCTGATGTGGACCCCATCCCTGTGTACTAAATCACACCTGTGAACCCGCGCTTAACCCCTACCATAATCCGCAGAACACAAGAGGTGGAGAAGGAATAACTCTTGAAATATGGAAACATTTTTGCAACTGCTGAAGATATGGGAGGATATGTGACCTCAGTAGTGAGAGCGGCCAATTATCCCTCTCCATTTTAAGATGCAGAAACTTATCCTGGAGGCATGCTTATGCCTGATGAAGGGCATTCTGTTGAATTATTGGCGTTATCTGCTTTGAATAAAGACCCTTCTGAATATTTTTTTGACTGTTACCCTTTCATCCCCTTTAGGGAGATTAGCACAACTATTTTGGTGGATACAGGAGCCTCTGAGAATCTTATTGACCAAGACCTAGCTGAAAGCCTTAAGTTGAATTCTTGCCAGGTGCTATGGTTAGGAGAGGGGATTCCCAAAGGTATACCCCACTGAAAGTTCTGGGGTTAGTGGATTATCAAGTTGCAAATATCATTTGGCTGACCGCTTCCAAGGAATCGAAAACCTCTTGTACCCCAATATTTTGGGTGTAGATTAGTGGCAAAAGTTTGACTTCAGAAACAACTTAAAAGTCAATAACTTATCATTTACATAGAATAATGGTCAAAAATTAGTTTTATCCTTGTATGAAGATAATTCTCAGGGCATTTTCCTTAATGGCTCAAGGTCCACACGCTCAAGATTGCTTCTCTGCTGAAGCCCTTTTTGGAAGTACATCTACCTTTTACTTAAAAGAGCTGGAATCTTCATTCAATGCAGCTTCAGTCAATGTACTACCAGCTCATTCAGAGTTTGATTGCGAGTTAAAATCACTGTTAATCTGGTGCGTATATCTTTTCCCATTTAACCTTTGACTGTACAGGAGTAAGCAGATTTAGATTTTTGGGTTAATGAGAAGTTAGCTAAAGTTGCAATATTTCA
This sequence comes from Massospora cicadina, assembly GCA_022478985.1. NCBI lineage: Eukaryota > Fungi > Entomophthoromycota > Entomophthoromycetes > Entomophthorales > Entomophthoraceae > Massospora > Massospora cicadina. The sequence goes on along the minus strand of JAKSZP010009447.1, from coordinate 82,800 downwards.
GTGTACCTCTCCAGTATGCTCCTCACTTCTCTTTGTGGAGAAAGCCGATGGTACTCTACGCTCTTGCATGGATTATGGGAATCTAAACAATGTCATTGTACCGGATTTGCATCCCATCCTGGTGGAATATCAGATTGCTCGCTATGTGGAGAAGGCTAGAGTCGTCTCCATACTGAATTGCTTAAACGCGTTCAATAAGGTATGGATCAAGAAGGGCTAATAGTGGTTCACCACGTTATGAACCAAAAAAGGTATTTCCAGTTTTGGGTTATGCTTTTTGGGCTTAAAATTGCACATGCTATTTTCAAACGTTGTATATATGTGGCCTTGGAGGACCTTCTGGGGTGCGCGGTGGCTTACATGGATAATATTCTGGTGTTTTCCCATGATCAAGAGTCCCATTCAATACACATGCAGCAAGTGGTAGTAAGTTTAAGGAAAGCCAACCATATGCTGAAAATCAGTAAGTGTGAGTTCTTTAAGTCTCAGTACATCTTCCTGTGCAACGTCGTGTTTGACCAAGGCCACAAGATAACTCCAGACAAGGATAATGCGATTTGGGAGTGGCTTACCATAACTTTGGTCGAAGAATTGGGAGTTTTTTGGGACGTGTAAGTTCCTTAATAAATTCACGCCAGATCTTTCTGAGGTAATGGCGCCCTTGTATAAGGCGAGTGGGGCAAAAGTGCTCCAGTGGTCCCCTGTTTTGCAGTATGCCTTCCAAGCGGTAAAGTGCACCTTATTGTCTAAGTCCATCTTTCGCCATGTAGATCCCAAAAAGAGTTAAAGTGGCTACTGATGCCTCCAACTTCGCCATAGCGGCTGCCTTGTTACAAGTGGGCATAGATGAAAAAGAGTATCTGGTGGGATATTTTTCCAGGAAAATGTCTTTACTAGAGTTAAACTATGCTGTCTATGACAAAGAGTTATTGGTGATGGTTGAGGCGCTACCTATTTGCGTCATCATTTGCATGGCTCATTCCTACCATTCCGCATACTTACTGATCACCATGCCTTGTTGTACTACCGCGCACCTCATATCCTGACACCACGGCAAACCCGCTGGCATGAGACCCTGGCCAATTTGTTTTCTCTTATGAGTTTGCGAAGGACAAGGAGAATGGTTTGGCGGATGCTTTGAGTCAAAATCTTGAGCTAGCTCAAGATCCTAAGGAGGTAGAGGTGCATGTACCCACTTGATGATCCCGCCAGGTAAGATTGTGTCCCAACATCCCTCTCCCATAACGTGTGCCAGTGCTTACTCCTCTGGTAACTGTGGAGGAATATGGTATGTTCAGAAAGGTAGTCCTTTCAAAGCCCTTGTTGGAAGAGTATACTATGGTCCTCACCAAGAGTGAATTGAGTCAGGAGGACATTACCAGGGGTTACCACATTAAGAAGAGATGGCGTGGTTTCAGGGACGCCTATGGGTTCCCGCTGGAACACTTCTCCTGGAAATCATCTGTGACCATCATGATTGGATCATCATTGGATACCTTGGAAAGGTGAAGATCCTGGAACTAATATGACGCCCTTATAATTGGAAGGGATTAGCCGCAAAGGTTGAAAGCTATTATAAGGAGTGTCTGTTCTGCAATCAAATGAAGTCAAATCTCCAACTCCTCACAGGGTTGTTGGTACCAGTTCAAAAGGCAGAAGGGCCTGACTTTCTTATTGGTGGATTTTATTGTGGGGTTACCTGCATCTGAAGGCTATGATGCCATTATGGTAGTGGTGGACCGTTTTACAAAGTTCGCCCACTTTATCCCTGCAGAACCACACAAAATGCGGCGGAGATGGCTAGGCTCTTTGTGTCTCATGTGTTTTCCCTTCATGGGGTGCCCCAGGAGATAATTAGTGATCATGGTCCCCAGTTTACCTCTGTATTTTGAGAAAGGGTTGTGTAAGACTCTTCGGATTCACCCCTGCCATTATACTGCCTATCACCCCCAATCAGATAGGCAAATGAACTAGTGAACCTGTGCCTGGAACAGTTCCCGAGGCGTTACACTGCCATGAACCATTTAGATTGGGTTTTCCACCTTACCATGACCCAATTTAGTTATAACAACACTCAACATGCATCTATTGGATCTTCCCCATTTTTCTCCAACCATGGATTTAACCCCGCCTTTGACATGGAGCCCATCTGTGGATCCAAATTGGAAGTGGTGGTGGATTTTTCTAAAATTAACAAGAAAGTACACCAGGGGGTTATCTCGTATTTGGATGCAGAAATGCAGGCTTATAAGGAGAACGCCAATGGTAGAGATGGATAGGTCCTGCATACAAGGGATGAGATCTCGTGATGTTTGATGCTAGAAACATTCCAATCAAGCAACCATGCAAAAATCTGGGACCAAAGAGGATAGGGCCTTACCGCATTGTCAGAAAGGTGGGCCACGCCTTGTACCAGTTAAATTTACCCTCATCATCCTGATTTTTGCTGTCTTTCATAAAAGTATGCTGAAGTTTTTTGAGGGCCCCCACCAGAGACCCCAGAGGCTTATCTCATCGATGGGGCGCCATAGTGAGAAGTGGTAAAATTGTAGCCCATTATGTAAGAAGAAGACTCGAGTACCTGGTATCCTGGAAGAGACTTGATGCAGCTGAGAACAGTTGGGTACCAGTGCATGATTGCACCCATGCCCAAGACCTAATTGAGGTGTTCCATGAGCGTTTCCCTGAGGCTGCAGGACCCAAGTATAACTAATGTATCGCTGCCATGAAGCTGGCCCCTACCCACAAGAACTTTTATTTGGCAATAACCCCTGGAGAATGGTGAAGACCAAAAAAATGAATGGGTAATGACATGATTACATGACATGATTGAGGTTACAGACTATAGAAACAAGGCTTGGCGTGAGAAGGCCAAAAGGGTTAAGTTGGTAGTCCTCCCTGACCTAAAACATACCCTGGACCAACGCTGGGTATAGGCAAGATATGCCCAAGTTGGTGGAATGTGCGTGATACTCAGTACTGCATTACATCAAGGGCGTTAAAATGCACCATCTTTATTACTAATCCGGGTAGTTAATTATGGTTGCTGGGAATGGGGGTTCAAAACACGTTCCATTCAAAATATTGCCAAACATGAAAAAATTTAGCTGCAAGTAAAAACCCAAGTTTGGACCTAAATGAGCTACAGTACCATGGATGATAGTAGTGCATGCCTATTGGTTCTTTTAGGCTTAGTACCACTCCTTAGATTGACAATTCTTCCACAATGTTTAATAATGATTTCTTGAGACCAACTTTCCTTGTTTATCAACTTGCTTGATGAACTCCCGTTAGTTTTACGTTTTTGCATGGTCCTTTGGGAAAACCTGTATGCGGACCTCCTCAAGGAGGCTCTAACAATATAGGGCATTTTTTTAACAAAATTATCAACATAATCATGGTGCGCAATTGGGCCGTCCTGGTCCCCTCCAGATCAAAGCACTCAAGCATCCTGACACTAATCTGCACTTGGTTATAGACTCCACCTTGGGGTACAACTAAGTAGTATTGTTTATTAGTTACCTTATTGTCTACTCTGTGTTGTAAGCCCTATTCCTGGGTCACCTGTGCTCTAGCACCCTCTGAGGTGCCATATTCCAAATATTACTAGTAACAAGTTCCCTTTTTGGTGTAGCTGTGTCTTCTGAACCATCTCTTTAGGGAACAAGAGAGTTATAGACACTCTCCTGACAGATGATCCAGAAGCCGCCACTAAAGAAATGAGCATGGATTGGCCTTCTTTTAGACGAAGAGTGAATATACTAAAGGAGGAGGGCTTAGGTGCCCTATCTGCCACAGGACACTGACCCATACCATATATATTAAGAGCTTATAACTAATAAAGGGAGCTTATATTCTTTAGTACTAGTGGCGCCCAACATAAGAGGAGGGTTCTTCATGCATCTTTATTTACAATGTGCTAAACAGAGAGATGATAATTTTAAAAATCCTATAATGGCGCTGTTGAGTTATCACAAGCATCCATTCTAGAAGTGGAAGAGAGAGCGGAGGATTTTCAGTCCAGTGCTGTCTTCAGGTGGCAGCAAAGGTGGACAGAAGGGGTGGGAGCATCATTAGTGTGAGGCAGAAGAAGAAAGAGGTGGGGGTTCTCCTCATCGGTAAGGCTATTGGTGTGCATAACCTTGAAATATTGATCAAGTTGAAATTTGGCAAAGGTGATAATGTTGGGCACACAAGTGAAGGATTTAATGTCTTGGTGGGTTTTGGTAGTTGGGGTAATAGAGCGAAGATCTCGCCTCATTGACGCAAGCACAGCTAGCTGCAAATTCTAGTTCTTTAACTTTAAATCTGGTGTCCTTAAAGAAATCTACAGGTAGTTGAGTAAAGAAAAACTCTCAAAAGTGGCTCAATCGCCATATGGAGGGCTTGGTGGAGAAGGGAGTTAGTGATTGCGGCGGCTTCATTGACAGCCTTTTGATGGGTTACTCTTAAAAGATAATGATCCATTGCAAGGATGAAAACAATGGCAAGGATTCAAGTTGGGGGGTTGGGTGAAGAATTTCGACCATTTGAAGTTGGGATTAATTCTGTATGGGCAGTCTGCATGGTCAATCTATTTGAGAGCCTCAAAAGGATTTGGCATGACCCGCATGGGGTCACTGACAGGAGGCGATGAGTGGCAGCTTCTGAATGGCCATGAACAATGTACCATGGCAATTCCACCAGCACTTGAGCAGACATCTGCTGAGGGATAGTTCTGGCGGTCAACCTTGAGTGAGAAGAGCAGTGGGAGCAGCATCTGCGGAGGTCAAGGTTGGGGGAGGGAGGACCAATCCCAAGCAAAATAATTTAGTAGAATCAGAAGTGGGGCTTACGCCAGAGAGAGGAGCGATGGATGCAACGACATCAGAAAGCGTTGGGAACTTGCACTTTAAGTGGTCAAAAGCAAAGCACAAGGGACAAATAGAGCGTCCATTTTTAATGTGCATGTAGGAATCCAGCTAGTTGGTTGCTTGCTGGTGCTTTGCTGATAATTCCACAACCAAATTTTTAAAAAAATCAAAAAAAATCTAATAAAGAAAAAAGCCAGTTTTTATAAATTTATTAGTGTGTGTGCTGGGCAAGAAAAAAAACGAACCCTCTTGATATCCAACCAGTTAGTATTTGAACTTTATCAAGGGTCAAAGGGAGTTCAATGATAAGTTTTGAACGGCTAGTTACAGTTCAAATGAGGAAATATGCAAATTCAGCTTATCAAAGCTCAAAAAACTCGCTTCACTTTGGCTGAATGGCAGATGGGGAGTTATTTTTTATTTAACTGAGGTAAGCTGACCAGGGGACAGGCATTACCGAATATATGTGAAACTAAGAGAATAACTAAAAAATATAAAAATTGGGCACCCCAGGGTACTCAAGTTACCCCTGTTGCCAGCGGGACTGCCAGGTATGGGGGTTGGTGCACTACTCCGAGGGGGTTTCCCCTGCTATGGAGCAGGTGTGAAGGAAAGGGTCTGTGTGGAGGAACCAGAGTGGGAACCATGATTCTATGAGCGCTTTTTGTCTTGGTCTCATATATCCATAGAGCCAGGCTTGGAAGTGCTCTAGTAAGTGGACATGGAATCTGTTAATAATCCCATGAATGGTTGGGACCGTGCCCTTGAACGCATCTAATGCAATTGTGTGTATTGTTCACATTGCAATGGGTATTATTAGGGAGCGGAGTGTAGATGGGATTGGTGACTCGATTTGGAGCGCGAAGATACTCTTTGATATCGAGAATTTCTGTTCATTTTGAATCTTGAGCAGGCGTGCGACTTCCTGCAATATAGCTTTGGTTGGGGGGCATGTTTCTAGGCGGTGATGTAGGGATCCCTCCCCTCCACATACTGCACATGTTTTGTGAAGGGAGTTGGAGCGGTCCGCCGTCCTATAGGTCCTTCTCAAACAGCGCCAGGCGTTTGCTCTTATCCTTGGTTGTAGGAGTGGGTGGTGTGTCATTTTCCACATTGCTTTCTGTGTGGTTAAATCATAGGGAATGTCCAGCATATCTAGATATTCTATCCTAGCTATGCTTGGGGTTGTTGCAAGCATATCCCTCTGGGGGTGGTTTTCTGGGTTTCTTGATTTGAATTGGGGTTGGGTCTTCCCCTTCTCTGTATAGTACTCATGTTCTCTATGGTCCATCCCATATGGCGGATAGTTTGGAGGATATGTTTGAAATGAGGGGAGGTTCCATGTGGACCCGTTGCAGTAGGGTGCTTGGCAAGGTATGAAAGTAGTCTGGGTGAACTATGTGGGTTTGTTATTTTGAGCGCCTGTGCAAAGTTAGTCCTTGCTGCTCTGGACCAATGTTGTTGCGGGAGGTCTGGAGCAAGGATTTCCTTTATCCAGGTACTTAGGATGTGATTGGCATGGCTCTCAAAATCTATTAGTCCCATGCCTCCGCTTGAGCGTGGGCAAAATAGTGTTTTCATCCGTATAGGAGAGTGAGAGCCAGGCCACAGCCAGCCCTGGATAAGCGCGTGAATTGAGGTTATAAAGGTAGGTGAGAAGGCTATCGCATGGGCCTGGTACCACAGTATTGGGAGGATGAGCGAGTTAGCAACTGTAACTCGTCCTGTTAGTCCTGAGGTTTTTTTTGAGGGAGGCGACGCTTTTGGATACCCGTTTTAACAGGTTACTTTCCATTGTCTCATTAGCATATCCCTATGATTCTAGCCAGATTCCAAGGTGTCAGACAGGAGTGGTGGTGGGAGGTGTTGCAAAGGGTAATATAATTGGGTTTTTTCTTCGAGTGTTGGTGTGAGGTTCTGATGTTGTGGCCCAATTGTTTGTGTATTTGCCTAAGAGGATGATTTCTGTCTTCCTTTTGTTGAGCGATGCATTGCTCACCTTGGAGTATTCCTCTAGAGTGTGTTCCAGTTGTCGGGCATCTTCATTGTTTGCTATACCTGCTACGCAGTCATCTGAAAAGGCCAAGATCTTGACTGTTGGTTGTCCTTGTGCGGTTATCCCCATGAGACGTGAGTCAGTTACTCGGAGGAGCGGGTCAAAGCTGAAATTGTATAGCAGTGGGCTGAGGGGATCCCCTTGTTTGAGCCCTCTGTGTGGTTTAATCTTGTTTGTTAGGAATCCAGGGCCGCATACAGCCATGGTTGCAGATTCTGTTAGGAGCATCGCCCATTTTATGAATCTTGGTGGGAGTTTGAAGGCATGTAGAAATTCTTTTAGGTATGGCCAGCTAACACGGTCATACGCCTTTTCCTGATCCAAGAAGACCATGGCACCAGTTGCTTTGGATTGGCAAATATTTGCAACAGGGTGAATGTTGTTCCATATTGAACGCCCTGGTATAAACCCAAACTGGTTGGGTGATAGGACGTCAGATGCAATTGCGCCTAATCTAGCTGCTAGAATTTTTGTTAGAATTTTTGTGTCAGTGTTGGAGAGTGCAATTGGGCGCCAGTTGGCCAGGTACAACTTGTCACCCTTTTTATACAAGGTTATAACGTAGGATTCATGGCCTCCTGGTAATAGGCGTGTTTCCAACAAACTCTGGTTCATTGACGCCAATAGGAGATGGCGATTTGTTGAAAATATTTTTTGTAAAATTCGTAGGGTATCCCATCAGGCCCTGGGCATTTCCTACGTGGTGCACCGCGAATTGTTTCCCAAAGCTCCTCCCATGTGATAAGGGATAGTATATTGTAATTTGGTGGTGTACTTTGTATCTTTACAGTTTGAATAAATTCTTTAATTTTTTGTGGATCTTTTGGCATATAGCGATATAATTCAGTGTAATAGTGGTGTACTTCCGCCTTGACCTCCTCAGGGTCAGTTGCCACAGTGCCGTTGGTCTTGCGGACCTGTGTGCATGTGGGCTGGTTTCTGAGGGAGTGGAATTGGCGGAAAAAGTATGTCAAACAGGTTTCGCCTTCCTTTATGAACTTACCTTTGTTCAATACTTTAATTCTGTGTTGGTGTTCAAAGATGAGATTGTTAAGTCAGGATGAAATTTCTGCCCATTTGCATCCCCAATTAGGGCTATAGCCAGATCTCAGAGTATTTATTTCCAGGTGGTCTAGTTCTGCCAAGGTACGCTTGATTGTGGCTGTGTCCGCGGTGTACTTGTGTGATGCAATATGTCGGGTTTTGTTGATTAAATCTTTTTGAAATTTTCCCATGTTCCAATGGGATCCAAAGTGAATGGGGCTGTGAATTCTGGGTTTGTAGCCTTGTTTTCAACCCAGTCAGATATCTCAGGCAATCTTATATTTTCTGGGTGAAGCTTTCTCCAGGGTGACACCTGTGTGTGGGATTGGGTTGGCGCTAACTGCACCATAACTAATCGGTGATCAAAAAAATTGATCTTTTTTGTTGTAGATTTAGAGATTCTTGAGTGGTGGGATTGTGGGATGAGGATGTGGTCAATATGACTCATTGATATGAGCAGTCCCTCACGTATGTTGGGTCTTGTCATATGGGGAAGGATTGGTGAATTGGGAGGAAGAGCATCCTGTAAGCCAAGAGATGCCTTCATTGTGCGATATTCAATGTGTCCAGGTGGGTATCCCCTGGGATTAGGCCATCGATCTGTATTGGGGTTATCCCAGAAGTTGAAATCACCTAACATGATGATATCTGGTGGGAGGGTGAGGGTAGAAATTATTTCAAAAAAAAAAATTTTCTCTCAGTTGCAGTGCATGGTGCGTAGATACATGCTAATGAAATTATTTTATCTTGCCATGTGATTGTTGCTACCAGGACTTGACCATGCAAGTGTGATGATTAATTTGTAATTTTAAATTTTTTGTTGTTTTGGACTATCACCCCACAGTGAGATGTCCATACTGATTGTGATGGTGCGACCCTGGTTGACCAGAATTCTTCTTCCCCTTGTAGGCAGTGGGTTTCTTGGATGGCCAAGATGTCTACAAGAGGTTTTTGCAGGAATGCCAGCTTTTTGGCTTGGGACGTATGAGCCCTGGCTCCCGCGATATTTAACATCCCTATTGACACTGAGGTGCCCGTGGCACCTCAGGAGCGGTGGGGAGGACCCTCTGGTCCTATCCCATCGCAGCTCATTTTGGACATGCTCCGCATCTGTACTCCAACTCTTTCACTGCTATTGTTGGTTCCCTTGATCTGACCCAATGATTCAAGGGAATTGCGGTTTTTTGCATTTGCATCAACTTTTCCTGCACAGGTCTCATGTTGATTTGATGCGGGTTGTTGATTGGATTTTATATTTTTGAGGTTCAACTTTGTTGCATTGTGCACCGCATTTTCACCCAAATTGCGGTTGCATTGTTCCTCAGTATGTGCATGACTGATGACGCTTTGTGGCTCAGTCTGGTTACTGTGAAAATTTTTGACCTGGGCATATTGTTCTGATTGGTTGGTTCGGTGAATATCTGAAATATCCTCCTGAATTTGTCCGTGGTTAATGGCGGATTCTGCGTGTGCCGCCGCTTCAGCCGCTGCTCTCTTGCGGGCTTTTTGTGCTGCTTTACGCTGTTTACTTGTAACTGGGTCCACGATGGAGTATAGTCCATCTTCACCCCAGCGGAATGGGTGGTGGCCATCAGTCATTTTGGCGAAGTTTTTATTATCTTCGTCCATAGCTTATTCACAAAAATCATTTTCCATTAAGCCCTCTTTTACAGGGCATGCATGTTCCTTGTGGCCCAGTGAGCCACAGTGGTTGCAAATGGGTGGTGCGCGTTCTGGTGTAACTCAGAATGCAGCTGACTGGCCCCCATCTGCAAAGTGAATTTCTGCTGCACGGGTAATTCTGGATAAATCCTCTTCCACTTCTGGGAAGGCGTTGATTACAGCGATAGCTTTGTCCGTGCACAGGTCAGGCATTAAGAAAAATCGCTGTAATTCAAGTTGTTGGATTTCTCCGTAGGCCACAAGACCTTTGTGGAGCTCCTCCTCAATTACCTTACAAGGAAGGTTGGTGGGGAGCGAGTCAAAAGAGATGAACAAAGTTTTTGCTTTGTTCCATCTGGTGCGCGTGGTGCGCACAATTTTTTTGCCCTCAGGGAGGGCAATTTCCATGCAGATTTTTGCTGCAGCATCGGTTTCATCAGCTGTTTTAAAAAACAATATTGATCCAGCCGTGGCCCATGTTGTTGGTGGCTACATACACTGCGTGAGGGAAAAGTGAGGGCTGTGCCTCACATGTTTTCTCCCACAGGGTTGGTGACTCATCCCCAAGGAAGAGTCTGATCCCATGTTCCACCTTTGACAAAGGTTGGTTGAATTGAATGTACATGTATTGCGCATGCTTTACAGTAATTACCATAAACCTAGATGGTGTCTGAGTTTGCGTTTTTTTTTGCAGATTGGGTTCCTGGTCCCCCTCCAGGGCGTTTCTTGCCCTTAGTTGCACCGTTAAGCGCACCGCTTACCGCGACGCTCGCCCATGTTGTATTATTTTTGTTATTAAAGTCGCCCATCTTTCCTGTGTGTGATTATCCAAATTTTCTGTTTGAATTGAATCGTAGTAACTAAAGTGATTGTTATGAGGAAGAAAAATGGCAGATGGGGAGTTAATTTTGGAAATATGTGCCCATATGGTAACAAATTAATAAATTTCTGCCAATCCTTTAGCAAAATTTATTGCACCTTGGGGGACCCCCACCAAGCCTATAAAAGGAGGTGGTCCCCACGTAGATGCTTGAATGGATCTGGTTGTGGCTGGGGGAGTACCATCTGATAGATGCCCCAGGGTCCGCTACATGGTCAGAGTAATCCAACTGCTTGATCTTGTATTAATTGCCCATGAAGGATTCAAAATTGTGTTACCCCAATTTTTAGGGTTCCACTTAGAATTGGCTAGGGTCTTTTGGCTGATAAAATTGTTAATATTTTATAAATTGATCTTAGCATTATCGCAGACTTGTAAATGTCTGACATTTCCCCATTTTATCCCATTTCAACCCAAAACAATCTATCTTGAAACCTGGAGGGCAAATGTCTGACATCACCTCCCTCAAGAATGTTGGGGGGGCGAATAAGGCTGTAGGAAGCGGCCATGTACCCAATTGATGGTAATCCTGGTAGACAAAGACTTTATTAATTACTCTTTACCTCTCTTGTCAGTGATGGTGAAAGGACCTTCCCAAATTGATCCAAATTTTCCGCTTCTAGGAGTGATGATGTTATTGTACTATAATACCATACCAGACACTTGGAATGTAGGTAGGGTGGTTCAGAGCTCATTGGCAGCCTGCCCTTCTTTAGTCACCATTTTTGCTATATTGGTCATAGCCTCATATTGGATTTGGATGATGCGCTGAGCCAATATTCTCATGACTTTCTCAGATTTTTCAATTCCAGAGGAGAGTACATCTATAGCTAAGAGGGAAGGTATGCCTGGTTCCCGCCCATACAAGCCATAGGATGGGGACATTTTCAAGATCTGGTGATATCTAATCTGGTAGGCCATAAGGGCACTGGTTAAGAATTGATCCTAGTGAAATGGATCAGAAGAGGCCATTTTTCACATGATGGAGACCAAAGTTGAAAAATGCTATCGCCATAGTCCTGTTGGTATATGGATTGTATGGAACCAAGAAAAGTCGTTGAGCTCCTAAAGAGGTAGCCAGGATTTTGAATACTCTGGAGGTGGAGTTCTTTCCATTATCGTAGAGTAGTACTTAAGGACACCCATGTTAAGAGAAAATGTTCTGATGTAAAAATGTGGCTATGGCCTTGGCCATTTGGGCATAGAGAGCCACTGCTTCAACCACTTAGTGAAGTGGTCAATTGGCTATGAGGATAAATATGTTTCCACCAGTAGTCTGAGGGAGGGGACTTACTACATCCAGACTGATGGTGTGGAACGGTTGTTGAGGGTTAGTTGGTTGATATTGGTATCTAGTCTTGAAACCAGATTGCTTCTTGCACATAGGCAGGCTTCCAAGGCGTCAACAATGGCTTCCATAATTCTGTCATAATAGTACTGATACTTAATCCACTCATAAGTTTTTCTTTGCCCCTCCATGACCTATAGTGGAGTGAGCTTCTAGGTTAGCAGGTATGCATCTTGAGGGCCAAAGATAAGGCAGCCATTTTGCCCCACCTTGTAACAGATGGGTTCATGCCAATACACAAAGAATGAATTGGTCAGTAATAGCCAAGTTACTGACCATACTAGGTACAGGCCCGCAGAGGCCCATCCCCAAACCTGACCGCTATGACTCGTCATTGCCAGGTATTCTCAGACCACTGTTCCCATTATACTGCACATTAGTAGCAGGGTCTGGGACCAGTATAGGGCTGAGAACAATGCCAACGCCACACCAAGCTCACTGGCAGAGCTCATGACCTGGATCCGAACCAACTTCTTCTTCTTTTTACTAAGATAAATTTAATAAAATTCTGAGCTCAGCAAAATCCTTTATTCTTGATTTCCTCGTAGAAGACACAACTGCCCTTCAGGGCTGCCGCATCTTCCCTTAAATAATATGTTGCAACTATCAAACAAGCTCTTCATTTAGTTAAGCTCCTCCAAACCCTGACCACCACATCATTAGTGAAGAATTTCCATCCCACTGGATCACCATCCACGCCCCGCATAAGCCCATCATCATTTCATGGAGGTGATTCAAATTTAGGATGGTGATTTCGCCCAACTCTGAACCTACCAAATTTGGTGCCTGTTGAACCAGGGCCACATTTGGATCGACTTCCACCTGATCTGAACCAATTAATGGATCAGGTGCCCCCCAATCTATTACACACCTGCTTATAAAACTTCCCATTATCCACTTTGGTGTTGCGGGAGTGCCAGGCTAACATTTTCTGTATTGGTTCATCCTCATCCTCCCAATCATTGGGGGTCATTAAGAGATCATATTACCTCTCCGCCTCACTATTGTCCAAGTGAAGGACTGGCAACTGAGTCAACCCATCAACATTCATGTGATGGGTCCCAGAACGGTGTTCAATCTTCATGTCATAATGATGGAGCTTTAGAGCCCAGCGAACTAACTGGCCAGTAGGATCCTTTATGTTTTGTAACCACTTTAGAGATGTGTGGTCGGTAACTACAGTGAAGGTGTTCCATATAGAAAGGGCAGTAGTGCTTCACGGCTAACAGAAAAGCAAGGCACTCCTTCTCTGTAACGCTGTAGTTGTGCTCCGCCTTTGAAAGCATCTTACTGAAATAGGATACAGGATGTTCTACACCGTTTTCATCTAATTGGGCTAAGATGGCCCAACGGCGTAGTCCAAGGTGTTGGTAAACAAGATAAAGGGTTTATTATAATCTTGGTGCCGTAGGATAAGGCGATGTTGCAGCAGTTGCTTCAGCGTTTCAAAAGCGGCCTTCTATTCAGCACCTCACTGAAAAGGAGCTTTTGTGGTTAATAGGCAGACAAGGGGCTCGCTGAGTTGGGTGAACTTATGTTGAATTGATGATGATACCCCATCATCCCTAGAAATACCTGAATATCCCATAGCTTTGTAGGGGGAGGAATTTTTGAGATTGCTTCGACCTTATCCTGTATGGGTTGAATTCCTTCTGGGAAATGGAGTGGCCAAGGAAATCCAATTTCCTTTGGAAGAAGGTACACTTTGAGGGTTTCAACTTAATATTTGACTTACATAACTGTTGAAACACCTCCTTCAGGTGATCAAGATGTTCGTTAAAGGTCTTTGAGAACACCGTGATGTCATCAAGATAGACGATGACACAAGTTAACTTCAGTCCTGCAAAATGTGATCCATCGCATTCTAAAAGATGCAGGTGCATTGCACAACCCTTGAGGTAATCGTGTGGGTTGGAAGAGACCCTCACTACAAATAAGAGCACATTTCTACTAATCCTAAGAAGAAAGTTTCATTTTCCAATAGCCACTGGCCAAGTCCAATTTCAGAGAAGAAGTTAGATCTGGAGAGTTGTGCTAGGGCGTCATCAATGCGGGGGATAGGATAACTATCCTTTTTTGTGAGGTTATTTAATTTGTGGTAATCCATGAATATCCGATGACCTCCATTTTTCTTTTTAATTAGCAAAAGGTGGGAAGACCAAGGGCTTTGTAAAGGAACTAGTAACCCCGCATTTAATAACTGCTGGAGCTCCCTCCTCATTTGCTGTTCTTCCACCTTTGACTTGCAATAAGATTTGGACCTAATAGGATGGGCATCACTCACATTGCTGGAGTGGCTCCAGTCCTTTATATGGCCATAGTCAATATTTGACTTTGAGAATATGTCGTTATAGTCTAGGAGAGTATGAACCTTTTTCAGCTCATCTGAATTAGCTCATCCAAGATATGGATGTTAGGTAAGGTACATACCAGGTTATCCATTGGCAAGCCCAAATCTGACATAGAGCCAATGTAGTGGATACGTTCAATGTCCTCCACTGGGATTAAGAAGCCTCTGCCAATCTCCTGGTGTTTTCTTAGAACCATTTCCTTGCCGCTGAGGTTTCTCAGCAGAATAGTAATAAGCCTCTGGTAGGCTGGGTCTAGTATCCCAGGAAATACCCAAGGCTCCAAGGGGCTAACTCCCTCAAGACTTATGATATGCAACAAGCAGTGGTGTGGGATTTTACGCATGATTTTAGTGTCAACCACTCGTTGTTCAACAGGCTTAATGAAGACCTCATCTGCAGCATAGAAAGGGATACCGTCCCTAGCATCCACTAAATTGAGCAATTTCTTTTTGTTGCGGCCAGAGGTGTGATAATGCAAAGTCATAGCTGAAAAGTGGCATTCAACCAGGCAAGAGTATTTGCGCTTGCTGGGTTTATTATTGGATAATACTAAATGGACTTCATAGTTGAGTAATGAGAAGAAACCTTGCTTCATGTTGATTATTTCCTAGTACTCAATCATAAACTGGGTACTAATGAGCATATCATATGCATTGTTGTCCTAGGCCACAGCAGAGGCCAATAAGAAAAGCTTCCCAATTTTAATGGGAAGGGAAGAGTATGCCCCAATAGCACGTAAATTGTTTGGGCCTGCAGTTTCAAATTCTTGAGTGTACTCCAAGTCAGGCGCTAGCTTTATCTTTTTTCAAGCTTAGTGGATACCACGTTAACTGGGGAACCAGTGTCCAGGATGGCCATTATTTGGACTTTTAAATGACCACTTCAACCTTGGTAAGTGTTCCTCCAAAGTTAGGCGACAAAGCTAAGACCTCCTTGAGCTGGAATGTGGTAGTTAGTTTTAAAGCAGTTTTGGGGTATTAAATCCAGGATGGAATTTAGGGGATGTACCCGATGAAGAGGTCCAATCAATCCAGCTAAGAATTGATCGCCATCGCTAGCAGTGCCTAGAACTTTTGGACACCCTAGAATTTGGCTGAGGTACGTTTTCTCAGGTATGGTGGTCTCGTCTACTCCTCAAGCGTTCAAATGATCAGGAACCTCTACTTCCATTAAGCTCTCAATATATAGTAACCAACGTCATCGTAACCCCCTCAGATTCATCCTCAAGGGTTTCTCAACCACTGGCAAGGCTGCAATTGAGGTAGCGGAGATGGCCACATGAGGTTGGGTAGTTATCCTCTGACCATACATCTTTCCAGCAAGCCCTTTATTGTTACAGGGGTTACCCTTGGGGTACGCAACTACCACCTTAGCTGGAGGGGAAAGCATAGTAGAAATCTCCAATTTACAGAAGGGAGTAATATCTTTTTTAAGTTGCACTAAGGAAGCAGGATTCACTGGGAAGATAGGCACAGGTGGGCTACCCCCCAAATTTTCTGCATGCAAAAACTCCTCAACGGTTAGAACTGAAGGTTTCACCTAAGCTTCATTTGTTGTTGCACATAAATGGAAAATGGCAACGTCTAACAGAGCCTCTTTTATGATACAGATGGTTTTAAAGTGGCGTTTCACTGAAACAATATGACTAGCAAAAGAGGTTTGAGAAGCTAACCCAGTTAGCATGGCTGCAATAGCATCATCCAGGGTTAGCATGTTAGACGTTGACAACCTTGCGCAGCAATTTAAAATTACTAAGCAAAGGCAGCGGGAAGATCACCCTCATACATGCTAAGGCGCATAAATGTCTGTTTATCCCTGTTAAGACTCTGATTTGAACCAAATTCAGCCAAGTGTGGCTCTTTCACCTCTGCCCAGGTATGCAGATTGTCCATTTAAGGAACTATCATCTCTTGTGCCAAGCGACTTAAGCATGGAAGGGTGTGTTGAGTTTTTTGCTTATCAGTTGCGCCATGCATGGAAGATTTGTAAACATACATAAAGGAAGCAATCATCTCTTCATCAGGGGTGTACTTGTCTTTAAGAGGGGGTTTTAAGGGGCGCTGCTCTAGCTCTTTAATATGAGATAGAGTGCTGGAAAGTTTCTTTTCCAGGGCAACTACTCTTAGTTCAGTTGGAAGGGAAGAGTTGGAGGGTTTGTCAGGATTTTAACCAGATGAATCCTTCCAATAGTATTCAAATTAGGGGTTTTGGTTAGTCAGGTGTAATTGCTGTCTAATCGCCTAGTTTGATACTATTTAATGTTATATGTTTGTTCAAGTCTAGGTTCGACAGAAGCTGCATTCACTGCCAAAATACCATCCAAAGGTCGTTGTGGAAATTTCCAGTGGAAAGCTGATGAATCCATTACAAATCATCAAAAAAGGTTCCGTCATCCAATTTGGAGCACTGGTGACTCATGCCGAGGATGCTCAAAATCTTATTTAAATTTGAATTTATATGCAATTGACCAGCGACTTATGAAGAGGATGGATTGACCTAATTAAATATTCAGTGATCAGAAGAGTGGATCTAAGAGGGAATCGCTATGAAGTATGAATGAAGAGTTTACGATCTGAAGGAGGTTTTGGAATTAAGAGGCCAATGGGTTTTCCAGCAGATGATTGGCCAAAGAGCACTTGGGCGCAGTATCCCTGAAAGTGGTATAAATAGTCGTTCATTTCCTCTAAATAAACACCTCTCATTTGCCATCTTTCCTGTTTGTTTGAAGTAGCTTGGTGCAACTAGAGTAGGAAAGGTGGTATGGGAGATCCCCAAAGGCGCGGGTGATCACGCCTGGAGTAGCCAGTGCTGCCAGCTCCCATGCCTCCCTATGAGGAGCCAACAGGAACCTGGCCAGCTGGCTATCAGCGGATGAGCTGACAAGCCGCCAACCCTAGCGGGGTGCAGCGCGGGAGGTGCCATAGCTGCCCAAGAAGGGGGATGGACTCGCTGGGGCATGCCCAGATGGGTTGGTGAAGGGTCGCGAGGGTGGGGCAGCGCGAAAGTGCCTGAGCCACCCAGGAAGGGGGCAGGACTTGCTGGGGCACACGCAGAGGATGCCTGGGGCTAAAGGTGAAGCCGTTGGTGGTTAGTTGGTAGGTTGGACGCAGGGCTTATAGTGGTTGGTATGCCAATGAAGGCGAAATAGCAAAGGGCCACCAGTCTTCATACTGGTTGGCCTAGCACACTAGTGGAGCCCAAGGTCGATTTTGCAACAGGGTTACTCAATTTAAAAGCCTTCATTTTTGAGTTTGATATTTTGGTGTACAGGGTATCCCCTGTAGTGAGCACCACTTTGTAGGAATCCAGCTAGTTGGTTATTTGCTTGTGCTTCACTACTGGATTCCACAACCAATATAAAATAAGGCAAAAAAACACTAATAAAGAAAAGCTAGTTTTTATAATTTTATTATTGTGTGCACAGACAAAAGAAAAAATGAACCCTATTGATATCCAACTGGTCAGTATTCAAGCTGTATTGAGGGTCAAAGGGAATTCAATGATAAGTTTGGAATGGCTTGTTACAGTCCAAATAAGGAAATATGTGAATTCAGCCTATTGAAGCTCATAAAACTTGCTTCACTTTGGCTGAACGGTGGATGGGGAGTTAGTTTTTGGCAATACATACCTGTGGGGAATTTATAAAACATCATCCACTCCCCTTTAGCAAAGTATATTGCACCTTGGGGGACCCCCACCAAGCCTATAAAAGTAGGTGGTCTCCACATAGGTGCTTGAATGGACCTGGTTGTGGCTGGGGAGTACCATCTAATGGATGCCCCAAAGTCTGCCACATGGTCAGAGTTATCTGACTGCTTGATCTCATATTAATTCCCAGTGAAGTATTCAAAATCGTGTTACTCCAATTTTCATGGTTCCACTGAGAATTAGCCAGGGTCTTTTGGATGATAAAATCATTAATATTTTCTAAATCGATCTTAGCATTATTGTGAACTTGTAAATGTCTGACATTTCCACATTTTGGACTATTTTGATCAAAACATTCTTATCTTGAAGCCTGGAGGGAAAATTGTCTGATATTGCCCAGAAGGGATAATCAGGGGAAATCTGATCATGACTTGAGGAGGTATCAAAAGGTGGGTGTCCTGACAGAATGGGAGTATAATAGTAAATGTGCAAGGACCAGCGAGATGATAGGTACTATTTGGAACCATTAATTGCAGCATGGGGTCAGCGACATAAGCAGACAAGCCCTCTGTGGGCTCGTGGAAAAGGCGTTTAAGGGAGAGGTGGGAGGGCAAGCTGATTAACTGGACACCAGTATAGCCTCATCTGGCAATCAATTCTTAATGGTTGAGATAGGGGTATTTTTATATTAAATGCAGCTGTTCTGCCACCATAGTGTGGGATTTACAATAGAAGCCAAGATCAAAGTACCATTGAAGGGCGAAAATCTACTAATCTTGCAGGTTTTTAAGCTGTCATGGCCATCTCAATGATGGCTGCACTCACGTAGGGGAAGAGGTTCCCATACTTGACCCAACAGCTGAAATGTGAATTTTCTCCAAGGTAGCACCAGTGGGCTTTGAAGCACCACCTGGGAGTGTTTGAGATGGTGGGCTAGTTCCTGAGGAGGGACATAGTAGCCAGAAGTGTTTGCAGGGCTAGTTGGGCTAGCCCAGGGGCGTTTTGGCGGTGGCTGATAAACGTCAGGAGGCGGCGCACTGCCACCCCATGCAGGGGCAGCAGGCGTTGATTGAGATGAAATAGGCTGGGTTCATCGCTGGCAAAAAGCGTGTGAGATGAAATAACTTTTTTGACTATAATTTGAGAATTAAATTGCTGATTGAAGCAATAGAAGGGAGCATATATTTCCTCCTGTAATAAATAAAGTTTTTAAACATTATTTAATAAGGTTGGTATTCAACAAATCTGTTATGATGACAGTTTCAATATCATTTCTCTAAGAAGACTTAATTGTTGGGATGATGTGATTTGGGATAATTTGAATAAAATTATATATTTTGGGGAAATTTATTAAGATTTAGAATCCTGATACACCAGCTAGTGGTTGCTGGGATGTTAGCATTTTTTAGCCTTTGCTTAAATTATTCATAATTTGATTACACTTGATGGGCTTTATTTATCAGTTAATGGCATTTCCCCCTTTTTACCTCACCTAAAAATTATATTAATCTTGTTTTTCTCAAAAATAAAAGCCCATTTTCCATATATGAGGACTTCCATTTGGGAGTTGAGTTTTTAAATGTAAGCACATGAATTTAGTAAATCTTGTATGGCTAAAAGAGAGAAGGCTAAGTTCTGAAACGTTGCGTTGACAATTGCATAATGCAGCCAGGATGTCATGACAGTATAAACAGGAGCCAACCAGGGCCTATAAATTCAGGATGCACAGATGTCCAGGAGATGATAGGGTTGATTATGCGCCATTGAGCGCAACTCTGTAAAGCCCATCAGGTGATAGAAGATGGAAGCGTATAAACTCCCACCACACCTCAGCTTGTTAGAATATATTCTGAGCGTTTATCACTTCACACCCAATATTTTAGAATGCATAAGCTCAAAGAGACACAAACTTACCTTTTTGCCATTGTTTGCACTGTACGTTTAAGGATTTTGACTCAACTTATTCCACCATATGATTGAGGTAACTCTTAATTGTCTTAGGTTTGCAGTATATCAAATAGCAAATGAGATCTTGGGAATTTCTCATATTACACCTCTTATCAAATTTATAATTATTTTTTTCTCCTTGCATAGTTACAATTTCTAGATTATTATAAACCCAGGATAATTTCCAACATAACAGACCCTGTAAAAGCAAAAGTGCATTGCTATCTCCTCTCTACAAACATTTACTCTTCAGTGCCATGCCAAAGAAATTCAAGGATTACATTCCTTACTTCTCTGGGCATCCAAAGATTTTAAGATCTGGCTTTCTCATTGCGAAAAAGCCAAGAATCACTACTAGGGAACAACCTCAGAAAGATTGGGTTAATGTAAGGGTCCCCGCCGTGGTCATTGGCTGGCCAGGATGCTAAATCTCTTTTATCAAAAATAGAAACGGCCCCAAGTATAACCACTAGAGAAGATAGTGAAATTGAGGCATACCCTTGATAAGCAATGGTGGCCGCCACATCTTCTAGACTAATTCATCTCTACCCCATATCAATTGGTGATCTGATCCTGTTATTGTTACCACTAATTCCGCTGAGGCATATTTGGCCAAAATTGAGAGGGTATGCTGAGAATTTTGTAGGAAAATTAGCAGAACAATACCATATCCTGAGTTTGGACAGAACCACTTTTCTCAATTATGAAAATTCTTGATAATTCAAATTGATTACCCAGAAGACGCTTTAAGTGATAAAATTATCACAAATGAAACAATTTCTGAGATTGGAGTAATAATGTTGGTGCTCTCAAAAATAGGTGAAGATTGCCAGGTCAAACCACTGAGAGAGTTATTTGCTGTTTCTAAGGACGTCAGTGAGCAGAATACTGAGCAATGACTTTGTGCAAAGTTTTATTATCCTTACAAACATTTATTCATCCAGTTCAGATTGAAGTTTTTAACACACCCCCTCTTCCCTCAATACATTATAGAAATTTAAGAAACTGCCTATGGTAGAGTGCTATCTTATTTTACAATCTCCTTAATAAATCAATAATTTTTAACCATAAAAACCTTTTTAGATTTAAAATTGTAAAAGGATTATGTCCTCTTAAAGGAATTG
Source organism: Massospora cicadina (assembly GCA_022478985.1). Classification (NCBI taxonomy): domain Eukaryota; kingdom Fungi; phylum Entomophthoromycota; class Entomophthoromycetes; order Entomophthorales; family Entomophthoraceae; genus Massospora; species Massospora cicadina. The sequence continues at coordinate 61,887 of JAKSZP010009447.1, read as the reverse complement.
CCACAATATTTGGAAGATCCTCACTTTATTGATCTCCATATTGGCAATGGTAGTTTTTTGGTGTTCTAAGCGTAAGCATCCCTTGGTGGGGAAATTAATAAAACTCACTTCAGAGAATATTCAAAACACCAATTCATCCAAGAGTATGCGCACGCTGATCTCAACCCTAAATTAAACGTTCATATGTCCAATCTTGATCCACAATACCCAAGATAATGTCAAAGTAGATGTTGTGGTGGATTATAAATGTTGAAGATACTAGCAGGTTTTGGAATTAATGATCTGGTGACTGCTTCTCATTATCTAATGCAAGTCCATGCTAAAGTTAGTTTTTGATACTAACCCTCACCCAGGATGGTCAAAGCTTCCCTCAACCAGACCCAGACAGCCACCTCTCAGTGCAAGAGGCATGGGAAAGATAACTACCCATTCCCAGCTTATTGATCAGATTGGGTCTGATGTTCATATATCAGTGTTTCCCCCACCTATCCCCTTGCAGATCTTACTCAAATTAATCTTAGCAACAATGCCATGCTGACTAGGATGCTATTGTGGGTAATTGAGTACCCTCAATAGAAGCCAAGTATTTCCTTAGAACGTCAGATGTCTACCATAGTAACCCAGCCGCACAATACTGAGGTTGTGTTGATGGTCTAAAACCTGTTTAATATGGGTTTATCTATAGCCAAAAGATGCTTATATGGCCTCATGCGCGCCCTCTTGACATGTTGGTCATGGGTAGCATTAAATAAGCTATTAAAAATTATTGCTCGTCTGGGCAGCACAATTAACCCTCCTCAAATTCCCAAGCCTTCATTGTGATGGTAATATGCCTATTCCTATTCCTCAAATTGGGTAGCCCGCCAGGTGCAGGGAGTTATGGCTAAACTTAAGCTGCAATTTGCCTTATATGGAATAATAGAGTCCTCAGAAGATCAGCAATTGCTGGCACTACTCAACACTTGCAATGAGAAGCAAAAATGTGGGCACGCAACATACTTTACCAAAAAATAATTACCTAGGGAGACCCCAACATCGCTTTTCATGATAGTCTCATCATTGGCAGCCACCTGAAGTTGTGACGTGAGCGCCTATATAACTTATTTTAACAATGAGCTTTTCCTCAAGTTTATACAACCAAAGTAAGGCTTTCCAACAGTTAGCTAATTCCCTCCAACTTCTAGAGGCTATTGCCATTGCTGCCTTCTGGGTCTCCCACAACTAGGTAGCTTGTTCTTACATGGCAAGGTACTATGACATCAGACTCTGGAGGGAGCATACAATCTGACTCAACATATTGAGGCCTGTTCCAGATTTAGAGAAAATAAAAATTGACCCGCAGAAACTGTAGCATCTTCTAGAATTACCCTCATCTACTTCCAATGAGGGTTTGCTTGTATTGTTTGACAACAAAAATAAATGGATGATGATAAAGATATGGGACAAATTACATAGCCAATGGTGCATTTTAGTTCAATAAAGTGGAAAAGAATCATCAGGATATTTCCACACATGTAGCATAGGAGTTCTTGCTCTTGCCCCCTACGCCTCCATCCTGGCCCAGGATAACAGAGTTTATGAGTTGACATCCCCTCCCACAACCTTGTTACCACACTACATCCCCATAAAGGGCAGCTATCCATATCCACAATCAAGTGCCTATCCTTATCAACAGTGGTATTCCCCTGGGATCTTGGTGGTAAAACCTACCCGCAAGGGCCAGACTTATGGATATCAAGGGTAATGTAGCCAACTGACCCCTGGGCACCCTTTTCATACCTGTGAACCTAGAGTCTCCAAAAGTGTCCCCTATCAACTTGAGATGATGTAAAAATTTACTAGTTCAGGTTTATATTAGCAACAACCCTAGTAACCTTTTTTATTGCACAGGTTCAATTTCCTCATGCACTTTGTCACATTGTATAGTAGAATAGATTATCATTTGATAGTAGTTTGAAGACTATTATCTGTAGTTGAGTAATAATTATTATATTTCAGCTCAATGCTCAGCCAGTACTCCCGATTAAATACTTATAATGTCATAATTGTAGGGATTCGTTTCCTTGTTCTGTCTGACCCAACCTTTGCTGAGATACCCTGGTGACAGTCTCTTTGGTCCAACACACAGTCAGCAGCTATCCTCAATTGTGGCTCCTTCTTATCTAGATTCCCGCTCAGATCTTTACTCTTTTCTCTAAGAGTCTTTTATTGCACACAGCAATAATATCCCTGAGAAAGAATAGCATAATGGAAGCTGATGATAATTTAATCTTTAAACTATATACTGAATGATAACTTAGAACTATATAACTCTGTTCTTGTAATTACTCCTTTTTTATTATAGTGAATTCTAAGAAATTTATAATGGGGATTCGGTCATCTAACCCTCAGTTGACACCTCTTTGATGAAACGGCAGCTGTTGCCATTGAATCACCCATCCTCATCTTGGCAGTAATGGTCTTCCCCATCCTGGCTAGGATTCTGTCATCGGACATCCTCAAGACCTAAACCAGGAAGAGTCAGAAAACGTGTCCCTAACGTTTTCCTCTTGATCCAAGTGAACCAACCATATTTGGCTAGCGACCTGCTTAGGTAATGGGACTTATTACCCATCAAGGCAGGTCACTCACCAACCAATCAATTCACTAGTTGCAGGTGGCATCACGCGCCTTGCAACTTTCTATTCATTCCCAATCAGTTAGTGATGAAACCTGACCGATCCCAATTGGTACATCTGATAGTTAATCACTATCAGATGCCCCTATTTCATTGGCAACTCCGCCTAAAGAGATCTTAAGTATTCATCCGGATCAATCCCTGATAGATACAACCAGGCGAATATCCCAGAATCCCCTGAACGTAGTTACTCCAAAGCTCAGGCTACCAACTTCCAATTCACTTCACCTTAGGAATTTCTCCTAGCGATTCCAGGTAATCTAGTAGGCTGGGATTATGGGCAAAAATCCCAACACATCCCCCTCTTGCCTAGATTTCCAGTGATAAAAGAATCGGGGCATGAGAGCACCGCTTCAGACACTAGGTCAAATACTTCATTGATTCAAGTGGAGTACACTTATCAATACTCAACGCTGCGCGGGGTGACCTTTGGCATATGGCGCTCTTCCTCTTCCTCCTCGCTTCTGCCTTCTCAGAGCGCGGTGCCCACAATCTACTGTCATGCTGGGCTAATCGATTTACTCATGACAATATTAGTCCCAGGATCCAGTTTTCCCCCATCAAGGCATATAACCCACTGTCGTATTCAGGATTCTTGGTCCAGCGTCCTTAATTTACTGATTTTCTCCTCATCCTAGACAGGAGACTCTTGCTGTCAATGTTCATTTTGTGGCTCAATTGAAAATACTTACCTTTATTCACCCTTGTTATTTCACTCATAACCTCTTGTCTCAAGTCATTTCTAATTCTTCCCTTGAAGAGCTTATCCCATTAATTTTGAGATTAATTTCTCCAAAATTGGAGCTTAATGGATTGTAGAGTGCATACTGTCAACTTCCATATAAGTCTGACATCCCCCTCTCATCCAGCTCATATGTCAAATTCTGAGTCGCAATACCAGCAGCTTCTGAATAGTTTGTCTGATCCAGACCTCCGTCTCTTCCAGAAGATGAGTCATGAAGCTTGGCAGAACCTCTTCTATGGTCCTTCCAGGACTCATACACCTAGTCTGGCGCCAGCGGCTAGTCCTTCCATCAGATTACTAGAAACAGTAGCTAATCCCTCCAAAACCAGGCTTGCTATCATTTTGAACAACCTTCAGCTGATTCTTCCTCTGATGTCAATTCCAAATTTGGACTTCAAAATTCTCCTGGATATGGCTCCTTTCACTGATGCACCAACCATCATCATAGATGCTCCAGAGATTATGCCATTTGCTCTTGATCGCTCTTTTCTTACCAGGTTGGACCTGCTTCCTGAGTTCCTCTTATGACTTGGATAATATTACAAACCTGCTATTCTGGCTACCAAACTCACCATCAGTAACAGTATTCAATTTGAGCTCCCCTACTCTGAACTCTGGGCCCAAGTCACTGAGGCTTTGTCCCTAGCGCTGAATCCCTCTGATCTTGATACCATCCTGGATTGGGATACCACCGCTTATGCTCTTCGCTTTGCTGGCCAAGTTCTTCAAAGTTGGTCCATGAAGCTTCCAGCCTTGTCTGGGTTCCACAGCTCATTCAGCTTTAGCTTCATAGAAGCCCATAGTCATTGCTTGCAGGATGCAATCCGCTCCCTGCATGACTATCTCTTCTCTGGCGCCTCCCATTGGTATCTTCCACTGATGGCGTTGATAGGTGGCATAATTTGGCAACCCCCATCAAGCATCCCTTGTTCGTTGCCAGCTCACATGTCCAGTGTTCTTGATGAAGCCCATCATCAGGCGCTTAAGACTAATCTTCCAGCTCTTGTACTGTATCAGGATTACTTGGGGTTATTTACCAATTGCCTCTTCCTATACTGTTGCTTTCTCCCCACTCCAGGGTTTCACAATTGGCTTCATCTGACATCTCAATTTCCCTTCCCCTAGTTGCTTTCTCACAGGGCTTGCCGTCCGCTCAAAGAACATGGCTTTGTGTAGGTCTAGCACTTGCTAGCATCTGATCTCACATTGGTTTCAACAGGCTGTTCATTCCTACCGCAATCCATCCTCCCTCCCCCAAGAGGCGACATAGGCGGAATCATCCCATATCAAGGACAATTAAAAAATAAAGTTATAAAGTTATATCAGCTTTTCTTTGTGTGGTTTATAATCTTTTTTTCTAATATCTTTTATCAGTTTTTTATCTTAATTCTTTTTTCCATGGGACTTGCCTTGTTTTGGTTCAGTGGTCCATCTTTTTATTTCTCCCAAACTGGGTCCTGGGTACTTAAACCTGCAAGTTTTCTATGGTTCAGAGGTCCTTTTTTGGACTTAACCATCTAGATTGGTTCAGAGGTCCTTTTTTTGGAATTGACTTAATCATCAGGACATGACCAACTTAATGGTTCATCAGTCCTTTGGGAACTCTTTTATTTTTTTCATTGATCCATTGCTTCAGATACTTAGCATGGACTCGATTCACAACTCTTCCATACAAGAGATTCTTGATGGAGTAGGCATCAGTTGCCATCTTGGAGATCCTTAAAACGGACTGGACCACAACGCATCTAGTTTGTTTCTTTGTCCAAAACCATGCATATCGCAATAGGCAACCCTTTCTCCTATTTGATACACTGTTAAGGCCAGTCATTTTATTATTGTCTGTCAATTTCGCTCATATCCTTTTCTTCAAAGCTGTATCAAATGCTTGCGATTGCATATTGATAAGGATATTTGTCAGTCAGGTTAAATATTGCTTGGTAATCATCCCTGATGTAGGTTCCACCACTGAATATAAAATTGGTGGCAACGCGGCCTATATCTCGTACAACAACTCAAATGGTGTCTTTTCCATTGCCATATGATGACCAATATTGTAGGCAAATGTCACCAAACTCAGGTACATTCCCCACGCAGAAGTTCTTCCTGCAACCAGCTTCCTCAGCGTCACAGAAAGCGTTCCATTCACCCATTCTACCAGTCTGTTCATCTCCAGCTGGTAAGATACTGACATGACTCCTCTGATCCCCATTATCTCATTCAATCTCAGGATCACATGAGACATGAAGTTGGTCTTATTGTCACTAAGCAGGACCTGCAGACATCCATTCCAGTATACTACTTGATCCAGGATGAACCTTGCAGTACTGGTAGCGTCTAATTTCGTTAGGACCTTCATCTTGACCCATCACTTCAGATGGTCAATGGCAACTATAATGTACTTGACTCCCCCTGTGCTCATCATCAGCGGTCTCATCACATTGATGGACACCGTGTGCCAGGCAAATCCAGGGCTGACCAGTCAGTATCCAGTTGTATTATTATGTGGTCTGTGCAGCTGGCACTCCACGCATCAAGCTATATAATCCGCGACATTATAGTTGATGGATTCCCAGTAATAGTACTGGTGAATATGGTCGGTTGTTTTCCTCAGGCCTCCATGCCCAACAACCTTGTGAGCGGCTTGTACTATCGCTGCCCTTTCTGACGGTTTTGGTAATAATAGCCACTTCCCATTGATCATCTTAAATACTTGTCCATCCATAGTCTTGGTGTTTTCCATCGCTTTCTGAAGCGCGCCTTGGATTTCTCAGGTCTCATGCCCAATTTTTCCATTGACCATTCTCTGAAATAGCTCATCCACCTGTGGGTATACCATCTGGACCATTGGTAACCGTGATAAGCCATCCACATTCTGGTGAAAAGCCCCTACTCGGTGGATAATCTCATAATCATAAGCCTGGAGCTTAAGTGCCCATTGGGCCAGTCGTCCATCTGGCTCTCTCAGATTGTGCAGCCAACACAATGAAGAGTGGTCCGTTACCACCTTAAAGTGCATTCCATGGATTTACACCTGAATTGCTTGTATGTGTAAATGACCACAAGGCATTCATGCTCAGTCATGTTGTAGTTCCTCTCAGCAGCTGAGAGTGTCTGGATCACATATGCTACTCAATGTTCATCCCCCAAGTTCATATACTTGGCTTAGTATGGCCATTCGCTGTCAATGAAGCATTGGTTTGAATGATAAACTCCCAATCAAAATTCAGATATTTTAGAATCAACAAATCTATTAAATACCGGAGTAGAACATCAAAGAATTCCTGAGCCTCTTCATTCCATATGAATCCTTTTTTCAGATCCTTTAATAAATGGAATAATGGCTCAGCTATTTGGGCAAAGTCCCAAATAAATCTTCTATAGTATCTGACCATCCCAAGGAATACTTGGATGTCTTGGACACTCTTTGGTACAGCCATCCGTTCTATGGCTGCTATCTTCTGGGTTTGCAGCTGCAATCCACTGGAGTTGATTAATAATCCCAGATATTCCAACTCTTTTCTTAAAGAAGTGGCACTTCCTCAGCTTAATCTTCAGGTTAGCCATGGACAGTCACTTGAATACTTCTTCCAAGTGGTGTAGGTGATCAGTAAACGTCCTACTGAACACGTTTATATCATCCAGGTACACCAGGACACATGACAATTTCAAGTCGCTTAGTATCACATCCATGGCTCTCTGAAACATTGCAGACGCATTACATAGACCATGGGGAATCCTCGTCAGTTGGTATAGCCCCTGCGCGGTAATAATCGCGCATCTTTCTTGATCTTCCTTTAGCAAGTCAATCTGCCAATATCCTGAGATCAGATCCATCATGGAGAGATACTTCTCTTCTCCCAAACAATCTAGTGCATTGTCAATCCTCAGTAGAGGATATGAATCCTTCTTCATAATTTTATCCATCCTTTGGTAGTCAATCACCACCCAGTTGGATCCATCCTTTTTCTTCACAATCAAAATAGGACTCACCCGGGACTTGACAATGGAACTAGAGGCCCATGCTTCACTAGTTTGCTGATTTCATCCTTAACTACCTGTTATGATTTTTGCCCATATTCCCAGCCTGATAGATTACCTGGTATCGCTAGGGGAAAATTCCCTAAGGCAAAGTGAATTGGAAATCAGTTGGCCCAAGTTTTGGAGTAACTACAGTTTGGGGATTTTGGGTTATTTGCTTGGTCATATCTGTCAGGGATCAATCCGGATGAATACTCAAGATCTCATCGGGTGGAGTTGCTGACAAAATAGGGGCACTGATAGTGATTAACTATCAGGTGTACCAATTGGGATTGGTTGGGTTTCATCACCAACTGATTGGGAATGAATAGCAAGTTGCGAGGCGAGTGATGCCACCTGCAACTAGTGAATTAATTGGTTGGTGAGTGACCTGTTTTAATGGATAATAAGTCCCATTACCTAAGCAGGTCGCTAGCCAAATGTAATTGGTTCACTTGGATCAAGAGGAAAACAATAGGGACACATTTTTCTGACTCTTTCCATTTTAGTCTTAAGGATATCCAATTATGGAATCCTAGACAGGATGGGGAAGACCATTGCTGCCAAGATGAGGATGGGTGATTCAATGGCAACAGCTGCCATTTTATTGAAGAGGTGTAAACTGAGGGTTAGATGACCAAATCCTCACTATATATACCCTAGGATTTAATATAATAAAAGAACAGCATTTAAAAAACAGTAATAGAGTTAGATAAAAGAGTTATTTAGTTCTAAAGTTATCCATTCAGTATATAGTTAAATTATCATCAGCTTCCAATGTGCTGTTCTGTTTCAAGTATGTTATTACTGTGGGCAATAATCGGAAGACTATTAGAGAAAAGAGTAAAGATCTGAGTGGGGATCTAGAGAAGAAGGAGCCACAATTGGGGATAGTTGCCAACTGTGTGTTGGACCAAAGAGACTGTCACCAGGGTATCTCAGCAAAGATTGGGTAAACAAGAGTAAGGGAACGAATCCCTACGAGTATGACTTTATGAGTATTTAATCAGGAATACTTGCTGAGCTTTGGGACAAAATAAAATAATACTCAACCATGGATAATAGTCTCCATACTATTATCAATTAATAATTCATTCTACTATACAACGCGACAAAGTGCATGAGGAAATGGAACCTGTGCATTAAAAAGGTTACTAGTGTTGCTTGCTGATAACAACCAAAGTAAATTTTTATAAGTTGGTGCTCACTACAGGGGTAGTTGTTTGTATAATCTATTATAATGTCATGCAAAGATGAGCTACACAAACTGTAGACCGAGTTGGCCACTGTAAAACAGAATTCTCTAAACTCAGCAGACCATCGGGAGTTTGCAGCCTTGGAGGAATGAGTCACCAAGGTGGAGGAAGGAATAGAGAATGTTGCAAGCTTTGGGAACGAGTTACTAGGGAAAGTAACTTCATTGAAGAAGAAAGAAGGGTACCTCATTCGAGAGGTCTTATACCTAAAAACAGAAATAGAAGCAGATCGCATTTGTTTGAGAAATTTTGGTGCAGATATAGATAGATTAATCAAACAAGTGGAGGAACTTAAAGCTCACAAATGTGCTTGTGAGCCTGTTATGGCAAGCGATGTCAAAGAAAGAGGTCCTCACACAATACTTGGGAAGTCAAATATCCCAAGGAACATGCCACCAGCTTTTGCTGCCATTTTGGAGATGACGCCAGAAGTCACTCTGCAAGTTAGCTGAGTAGCTGAACCAAGAGAATCGGACAGAAATAACTCACAGGAATTTAGGGCAATGCCAAAATTGCCAATGTTCCATTGAGATAATGCCCCAGCGTTTTTCTGACTGTTTGGTATGACTATGAATGGCTACGGAGATTGTCAAAAGGCATTGACGGTCATGAATTTCCTAGACACTGACTGTCAAAACTTAGTGTTACCTCACCTGGAGGGGACACCTGGTCATATGCTGATGCAAAGGCAGCTATCATGAAAGAGTTTGGGAGTCCGACGTGCATGTCAAAACGCAAGCAAGAATTTATGGGAATCCAGTTCCATAAAGACAAGTCTCTAGCTAGATTCGCGGATCAGTTTTACCAGGAGTCACAGATCCTGGTCAAAGTGAAAGTATTGGACAACTTTGATGCTATAATCGCCTTTCAAGCGGCCCTTCAGCCCTATCACAATTTGCATAACATGATGTCTTCCATGTTCATGATGGAAATAACTACCTCGCAAATGATAGATAACTTGAAGATTTTGGGAGCAACATCTGATGCCCCAAATAGAAGATTCAAATCTAATCCAGTACTAAATCCAAATCCCACAAAGAGAAACGAAGGAGCTAAAGAGGCGACCAATTGAACCATGTTGGGAAATAAGCCCAAAGAATTCAGACGGTTAAACAAGAAGGAAAAGGTCTGCTATCAGTGTGGTGGGAAAGGACATTTCGCCGTGCACTGTAAGAAGCCAAAGGATCATATTAACATGGTCCAGGCCAAAGAGTCAGCAGCCACCAAGGAATTGGGAATAGGGCACATGGCCTAGATGGGGAACAGTCTAGAGCTGTGGAGAAACCTGTTCCTAACAACATTATGAATGAAGAAATCAATATCAGTGATCTGTTTGTAGACAATGAGCAGGATCAGTTGTATCAAGTGGTCAATATGGATGTAAATGCCTTGACCAGAGCCGGGGCGAAGAGAATCAACCCCAAGATAATCAAGGAAGTTGCCCAGCCATATGCCTGACAACTGATGGACAGGATTTGAACTGCTGAGAATCCTGAAGAATTATCTGACATCCGTTTAGATGAGGCTGATTTGTCAATCACCTTCAGCGTAATAAAGGAATTGTTTCCTGATTTATCAGCGCAAATTATTTACATCCTAGATTCAGCTAATAACGCCGCTATTCACTCAGTAAACACTATCTTGCAATACTCTGAGTGTATGTATATAGACATACAAGTGAATCGAGTAAGGGAGAGGACGATTGTCAACAGCGGAGTGCCCATCAATATTGTCTCAACCAAGATGGTAAAGAGGATGAAGATCTCGCCAGACATGGAACACAAGGTTGTTGGGCATGGAGGCCTGAGGAAAACAACTGATCATATTCACCAGTACTTTTACTGGGAATCCATCAACTACAATGTCGCGGATTATTTAGCTTGTTGTGTGGTGTGCCAGCTGCACAAACCAAATAAGAATACAACTGGATACTGACTGGTCCGCCCTGGATTTGCCTTGCACATGATGTCCATTGATGTGATGGGACTGCTGATAATGAGCACAGGGGGAGTCAAGTACATTATAGTTGCTATCGACCATCTGACAAGATGGGTCAAGATGAAGGCCCTAACAAGAGCAGACGCTACCAGTACTGCAAGGTTCATCCTGGATCAAGTAGTATACTGGAATGGATGTCTGCAGATCCTGCTTAGTGATAATGAGACCAACTTCATGTCTCATGTGATCCCAAGATTAATTGAGATAATGGGGATCTGAGGAGTTGTTTCAGTACCTTACCAGCCAGAGATGAACGTACTGGTATAAAGGGTGAATGGAACGCTGGCCATGACGCTGAGGAAGCTAGTCGCAGGCAGAACTTCCACATGGGGAACGTACCTGAGTTTGGTGATGTTCTCCTACAATATTTGTCATCATATGGAGATGAGAAAAACGCCGTTTGAGTATTTTAAAGAAGAAAGGCCGTGTTACCACCAATTTTATATTTGGTGGTGGAACCTTTGTCAGGGATGAGTACTGAGCAATACCTGAACTGACTGATGAATATCCTGATCAATATAAAATTGCAAGCATTTGATACAACCTTGAAAAAAAGAATATGAGCAAAATCAACGGACAACAAGAAATGATTGGCCTTAGAAGGATATCAAATAGGGAGAATAGTTGCCTATTGCAATATGATTGGTTTCAGCCAAAGAAACAAATTAGATGCATTGTGGCCAGGTCCATTTGAAGTGATCACCAAGACGGCGACTGATGCTTCCTCCATCAAGAATCTCTTGGATGGAAGAGTTGTGAATCGGTCCACACTAAGTATATGAAGCAATGGATCAATGAAAAAAAAAGTGTTCCCAAAGGACTGTTGAACCATTAAGTTGGTCATGCCCTGATGATTAGGTCAAGTCCAAAAAAGGACCTCTGAACCATAGAAAACTGGCAGGGTTAAGTACCCAGGACCCAGTTTGGGGGAAAAAAATAAAAAGATGGACCACTGAATCAAAACAAGGAAAGTCCCATGGAAAAAAGAATAATTAAGATAAAAAATTGATAAAAGATATTGGAAAGATTATAAACCGCACAGAGAAAAACTGATACAGTTTTATAATTTTTATTTTTATTAATTGTCCTTAATATGGGGATGATTCCGCCTATGTCACCTTCTGGGGGAGGGAGGATGGATTGCGGTAGGAATGAACAGCCTGTTGAAACCAATGTGAGATCAGATGCTAGCAAGGGCTAGACCTACACAAAACCATGTTATTTGAGCGGATGCTAAGCCCTGTGAGAAAGCAACTAGGGGAAGGGAAATTGAAATGTCAGATGAAGCCAATTGTGAAACCCTGTAGTGCAGAGAAAGCAACAGTATAAGAAGAGGCAATCAGCAAATAACCCTGAGTAATCCTGATATGGTACTGGAGCCAGAAGATTAGTCTTGAGCGCCTTACAACAGGTTTCATCAAGGACACCGGATATATGGGCCAGCAATGAAGAAGGGATTCTTGATGGGGGTTGTCAAATCATGCCCCCTATCAACTTTATCAGCGGAAGATACCAATGGGAGGTGCCAGAGAAGAGATAGTCATGCAGGGAGCGGATTGCATCCTGCAAGCAATGACTATGGGCTTCTCAGAAGCTAAAGCTGAACAAATGGTGGAACCCAGACAAGGCTGGAAGCTTCATGGACCAACTTTGAAGAACTTGGCCAGCAAAGCGAAGAGCATAAGCAGTGGTATCCCGATCTATAATGTTATCAAGATCAGAGGGATTTAGAGCTAAAGTCAAGACCTCAGTGACTTGGGCCCAGAGTTCAGCGTAGGGGAGCTCGAAGTGAATACTGTTACCAATGGTGAGCTCAGAGACCAGAACAGCGGGTTTGTAAAATTGTCCAAGTCAGAAGAGGAACTCAGGGAGCAGGTCTGACCCAGCAAGGAATGAGTGATCAAAAGCAACTGGCATAATCTCTGGAGAATCTATGACGATGGTTGGAGCATCAGCAAAAGGAGCTGAATCCAGGAGAGTTATAAAATCCAACTCTGGAATCAATGGCATAGGAAGAATTGGCTGAAAGTTGTTCAAAATTATAGCAAGCCTGGTTTTGGAGGGATTAGCTACTGTTTCCAGTAATTTTTGGAAGGAGTAGCCGCTGGCGCTAGACTAGGTGTATGAGTCCTGGAAGGACCATAAAAGAGGTTCCACTGAGCATCCTGACTCATCTTCTGGAAGAGACAGAGGTCTGGATCAGACAAACTATTCAGAAGCTGCTGTTATTGCGACTCAGAACTTGACATATGAGCTGGATGAGAGGGGGGATGTCAGACTTATATGGAAGTTGACATTATGAACTCTACAATCCATTAAGCTCCAATTTTGGAGAAATTAATCTCAAAATTAATGGGACAAGCTCTTCAAGGGAAGAATTAGAAATGACTTGAGCCAAGAGGTTATGAGTGAAATAACAAGGGTGAATAAAGGTAAGTATTCTCAATTGAGCCACAAAATGAACATTGACAGCAAGAGTCTCCTGTCTAGGATGAGGAGAAAATTAGTAAATTAAGGACGCTGAACCAAGAATCCTGAATATGACATTGGGTCATATGCTCTGATGGGGGAAAACTGGATCCTGGGACTAATATTGTCATGAGTAAATCGATTAGCCCAGCATGACAGTAGATTGTGGGCACCGCGCTCTGAGAAGGCAGTAGCGAGGAGGAAGAGGAAGAGCGCCATATGCCAAAGGTCACCCTGAGCAGCGTTGAGTATAAATGAGTGTACTCTGCTTGAATTAATGAAGTATTTTACCAAGTGTCCAAAGTGATGTTCTCATGCCCTGGTCCTTTTCTCGCTGGAAATCTAGGCAATAGGGGGATGTGTTGGGATTTTTGCCCATATTCCCAGCCTGCTAGATTGCCTGGTATCGCTAGGGGAAAATTCCCTAAGGCGAAGTGAATTGGGTTTTAGTTGGCCCAAGTTTTGGAGTAACTATGGTTTTGGGGATATTGGGATATTCGCCTGGTTGTATCCGTCAGGGATTGATCCAGATGAATACTCAAGATCTTATTGGGAGGAGTTGCCAATGAAATAGGGGCATCTGATAGTGATTAACTATCAGGTGTACTTATTGGGATCAGTCAGGTTTCATCACTAACTGATTGGGAATGAATAGCAAGTTGTGAGGTGAGTGATGTTACCTGCAACTAGCAAATCGATTGGTTGGTGAGTGACCTGTCTTAATGGGTAATAAATCCCATTACCTAAGCAGGTCGCTAGCCAAATATGGTTGGTTCTCTTGGATCGAGAGGAAAACATTAGGGACACGTTTTCTGAATCTTTACATTTTAGGTCTTGAGGATGTCCAATGACAGAATCCTAACCAGGATGGGGAAGACCATTGCTGCCAAGACTAGAATGGGTGATTCAATGGCAACAGATGCCGTTTTATTTAAGAGGTGTCAACTGAGGGTTAGACAGCTGAATTCCCCACTATATATATTCCCTAGGATTACTATATTAAAAGAACTGCATTTAGAAAAACAGTAATAGTTAGAGTTTGATAATAAAAGTTATTTAGTTCTAAGGTTATCCATCTGGTATATAGTTAAACTATCATCAGCTTCCATTGTGATGTTCTGTCTCAAGTATATTATTGCTGTGGGCAATAATTGGAAGACTCTTAGAGAAAAGAGTAAAGATCTGAGCGGGAATCTAGATAAGAAGGAGCCACAATTGGGGATAGCTGCTGACTGTGTGTTGTGCCAAAGAGACTGTCACCAGGGTATCTAATGAAGATTGGGTGGGCAAGAGCAAGGGAAAAATCCCTATGAGTACGACTTAATGAGATTTAATTGTAAATACTGGCTGAGCTTTGGGCTAAAATATAAATTCATACTCAACTACGGATAATAGTCTCCATACTATTATTGAACGATAATCTATTCTACTATACAATGCAATGAAGTGCACAAGAAAACAGAACCTGTGCAGTAAAAATGTTACTAGGGTTGCTTGCTGATAAAACCAAAGTAAATTTTTACACTACCACTTCAGTGGCTTTTGATTGTCAGAATGGTTTCATCCTGATCAGCAAATTTTCCTCAGTGTTGACCTTGTGGATCACATCTCGTGAGCATCCCAAATTGTGGTCATCCTAAGTGAACACTTTCCAATACTTTTCAAATAGTTTGAGCACCTCCTCTTGCTGGCCTTCCAACAGATCAGTGAGCTGCTCTCAATTAACCAATAGGTTGATGCTTTTGGTTACCCCAGCTGATAATCCCATTTTGTTGAGAGTCCCAAAATCGTGGAATCTTCTCAATTCAGCTGTTGGGATCAGATGAACAAACTTGGTGATCTGATTCCTCTTGACATTTATCAGTTTTCCACTTAAATTCACCAGGAAAACTCAAATTTCTCCATGGCCCAGCATTAGTATCCCAGGAGCCACCCAAGGCTCCACTCTGGACTTCTTCCAGGGGTTTCAGACCTCCCCATACAACAGCTCAGAAATCTTCAATGTCACCCCATGTTGTTTATCATCTGCAATCCTGGCGGTATGGTCCTTTCATTCTTGGTCCTCAGTGGAATTCCCTGGTTCTCTAGGATTTCCTCCAGCATTTTCATCACTTTCTACCAACTAATTGGTACTGAATTGGGACAATGCTGTCATTGTATATTAGATTGATGAAGTTGTTTCTCCAGTTCAGTGGAGCTTCACCATCCTTCTGGTATACCAATGATAACGTCTGACCCAATATGGTCAATGTATTATCCTAGAAGTTACATTTAACTCCATATTTGCATAGAAACTAATTTCAAATCAGAATGTTATAGTTTTGGTTTGCCAAACTATTGCTGGCGCAGATACCACCAATGATCCAAATTGTAGTGGCAATGAGCTATACTATCCACAGGAGACAGTGGTTTTCAGCCCAGCTGTCCCATATTCCTTCTTATGTTCTAAGTCCAGCGAGATCTTCATCATCTTTACCAGCTTGGTTGAGACAATATTGATGGGTGCTCCACTATTGACAATTGCCCTCACATGCACTTGATTCACTTTTATGTCTATATACATACACTCAGAGTATTGCAAGATAGTGTTTACTGAGTGAATAGCAGCATTATTAGCTAAATTAAGGGTGTATATAATTTGCGCCAATAAATCAGGAAACGATTCCTTTATCACACTGAGGGGGATTGACAAATTGGTCTCATCTAATTGGACTTCAGATAATTTTTAGGATTCTAGGATGTTTAAATCTTGTCCGCCAGTTGTTGGGTGTATGGCCGGGCAACTTCCTTGATTATCTTGAGGTCAATTCTCTTTGCCCCAGCTCTGGTCACGGCATTTACATCCAAATTGACCACTTGATACAGCTGATCCTGCTCATCATCTACAAACAGATCACTGATATCAATTTCTTCAGTCATAATGTCAGTAGGAACAGGCTTCTCCGCAGCTCTAGACTGTTCCCATCTGGGCCATGGGCCCTTTTCCCGATTCCTTGGTGGCTGCTGACTCCTTGGCCTGGACAACGTTGTCTGATCCTTTAGCTTCTTACAGTGCACAGCGAAATGTCCTTTCCACACCACATTGGTAGCAGACCTTTTTCTTTTTGTTCAATTGTCTAAATTCTCAGGCTTATTCCCTGGCACAGTTCAATTAGTCATCTCTTTAGCTCCTTTGTTTCCCTTCATGGGATTTGGATTGCATACTGGAGTAGATTTGAGTCTTCTATTTGGAGCATCAAATGTCGCTCCCAAAATCTTTAAAGCATCTAGCATTTGCACAGTAGTTATTTTCATCGCAAACATGGAAGACACCATGCAATTAAAATTGTGATAGGGCCAAAGGGCCGCTTGCAAGGCGATTCTGGCATCAAAGTCATCCAATACTTTTGCTACAACCAGGATCTGCGACTCCTGGTAAAACTGATCCGTGAAGATAGCTAGAGACTCATCTTTGTGAAACTGGATTCTTATAAATTTCTGCTTGCATTTTGAAATGTGTGTTGGACTCCTGAGCTCTTTAATGATGGCCGCCTTTGCCTCAGCATATGACCAGCTGTCCCCCTCCAGGTGAGGTAACACTAAGTTCTGACAGTCGGTGTCTAGGCAATTCATGACCGTCAACGCCTTTTGACAATCCCCATAGCCATTCATGGTCATGTCAAACAGTTGGAAAAACGCTGGGGCGTTATCCCAATAGAACGTTGGCAATTTTGGCGTTGCCTTAAATTCCTCCAAGTTATTTCTGGCTAATTCTCTTGGTTCAGCCACTGGGCTAACTTGAGGAGTGACTTTGAGCATTATCTCCAAAATGACAGCAAAAGTGGGTGGCATGTTCCTTGGGGTATCCAACTTCCCAAGTATCATGCAAGGACTTCTTTCTTAAGCATCGCTTGCCATATTGCGCTCACAAGCACATTTGTGAGCTTTAAGTTCCTCCACCTGTTTGATTAATCTATCTATATCTGCACCGAAATTTCTTAAACAAATGCGATCTGCTTCTATTTCTGTTTTTAGGTATAAGACCTCTCAAACAAGGTCCCCTTCTTTCTTCTTCAACAAAGTTACTTTCCCAAGTAACTCGTTCCTGAAGCTTGCAACATTCTCTATTCCTTCCTCCACCTTGGCAACTCATTCTTCCAAGGCTGCGAACTCCCAATGGTCCTCTAAGTTTAGGGCATTCTGGTTTACAAAGGCTAACTCAGTCCACAGTTTGCATAACTCATCTTTGTACAACGTTCTTATCAATTCTGTAACTGAACTACCTTAAAGTGAGCACCAACTTGTAAAAATTTACTAGTTTTGGTTTGTATTAGCAACAACCCTAGTAATCTTTTTACTGAACAGGTTTTGTTTCCTCATGCACTTCATCACATTGTATAGTAGAATAGATTATTGTTTGATAATAGTATGAAGACTATTATCTGTAGTTGAGTATGAATTCTTATATTTTGGCCCAACGCTCAACTAGTAATCCCAATTAAATACTTGTAATGTTGTAATCATAGGGATTCATTCCCTTGTTCTGTCCAACCTGATCTTCGCTGAGATACCCTGGTGACAGTCTCTTTGGTCCAACACAAAGTTAGCAGCTATCCCCAATTGTGTCTCCTTCTTCTCTAGATCCCCGCTCAGATCTTTACGCTTTTCTCTAAGAGTCTTTCAATTATTTCACGCAGCAATAATACCCTTGAGAAAAAATAGCACAATAGAAGCTAATGATAGTTTACTCTTTAAACTATATACTGAATGAATAACTTAGAACTATCTAACTCTGTTCTTGTAATTACTCCTTTTTTATTATAGTAAACCCTAGGGTGTTTATAGTGGAGATTTGGTCATCTAACCCTCAGTTGACACCTCTTCAATAAAACGGCATCTGTTGCCATTGAATCACCCATCCTCGTCTCAGCAGCAATAGTCTTCCCCATCTTGGCTAGGATTCTGTCATCAGACATCCTCAAGACCTAAAATAGGAAGAGTCAGAAAACGTGTCCCTAACGTTTTCCTCTTGATCCAAGTAAACCAACCATATTTGGCTAGCGACCTGCTTAGGTAATGGGACTTATTACCCATTAAGGCAGGTCACTCACCAACCAATTGATTCACTAGTTGCAGGTGGCATCACTCACCTCACAACTTGCTATTCGTTCCCAATCAGTTGGTGATGAAACCTGACCAATCCCAATAAGCACAACTGATAGTTAATCACTATCAGATGCCCCTATTTGTTGGCAACTCCACTCAATGAGATCTTAAGTATTCATCTGGATTGATCCCTGATGGATATGACCAGGCGAATATCCCAAAATCCTCTGAACGTAGTTACTCTGAAACTTGAGCCAACCAATTTCCAATTCACTTCACCTTAGGGATTTTTCCCTAGTGATTCCAGATAATCTAGCAGGATGGGAATATGGGCAAAAATCTCAACAGATGATGAAACAGGTCAAAGAAGAATGCTGCCAGAATCTGATAACCAAAAACCTCAGCCACAATTGTCAATGAATGGATTCATTGGACCCCGCTTCACCCCATTATCCTATGCTCAAGTGGCAGTGTGCCTCCCCATTCCTTAACAGACCTCAGGACCATGAAAATTTAGCTGCAAGCAAAGATATCAACTCTGGCTATCACCATGAATGGCTAGAATAAATTTGATTGCACTTATTTCTTGTTTATTGTGGACATTGCAGTCAGTTTGAGATGCACTGCAATTAATGCCTTGGTGGAGACCAGCGCTTCTGGAAATTTAATTGACCTTAAGGTAGCTCAGTTCTTAGACCTAGTGGTTACTATAGGGGTCCCAGTCATGGGGCCTCATGGGTACTAATGATCACACTTCCCATATGAGAGCAGTTGCGCTTCTTGGTCCACAGACATCACTTTTACGCCAAATTTCTCAGCGAGTCCCAACCTACTTTACCCCATGATTCTAAATTTAGGGTGGTGGCGCCAACAATTAATAACAGTTACCTATAGTTGAAAATCTTCATCACATCCTTCTACCAATTTGGGCAAAAAACTCTACTCCCCAACTTGGTGGAAGTAGATGCTATGAAACCACCATGGAATACTCCACCTCTGTAGTAAATAGCCAAACTTCTCACAATGCCCTGAATACTCAAGCCTTTAAAGAGATCTTTGACGCAAATAGGACTAATCATCTTCCATCCCACTCTGGGTTCAATATAGACTACTGCTTAACGGTGGACCCCATTAATATTAATTACACACTTTACCCCTAAACTGAAATCAAAGACCAAGCCCTGAAAACATGGATTAATAATTTGCTAACCAAGGGTTGATTTATCAGAAAACGTCACTGGTATCATTTTCAGTGGTGTTTGTTCAGAAACCAGATGGTAACCTGCAATCATGCATCAGTTATGGCTATCTAAACAATTTTTTATTCCCAACCCTTACCTACTTCCGCTCAAGGCTGCAATCTCTTAGGCAATTGCAAAATCCAAGGCATTCTTAAAGCTGGACCTGATGAATGCATTCCACAAAGTCCAGGTTAAAGAAGGAAAAAAATGGCTATCAGCTATAGAAACACCATGGCATATACTATTTCAGGGTCATGCCGTTCAGTCTCAAAAAACACTCCACCATATTTTAAAAAATTATGATCACATGATAAGAAACCTCCACTTCACTTGCGCAGTGGTATATATTGATGACATTTTGGTTCACTCTTCAAGCCAGGAAAACACAAAAAAAGACTTGGTAGAAGTGGCCATTGCTCTACAGATATTGGGCCTGCACGAAAAGCCCTTAAAATGCAAATTATAAGAACAAAGTCAATTTATATTAAAAATCATAATCTAAGATTTAAACGACATTGTCTCCTCAAAACTAACAGTATAAGGGCGTAGTCAACCCCGCCGCCCAGAGACAACCATTCAGGTTCTAAGGTTTGGTCACATTTTTACAATCTCTCCAGCAATCTCAGAACTAGCCTCCCCCTCCACCCCTAATGAGTAAGAAATCGCCATTCATTTGATTGGAATAATGCAGTAGGATTTCTGATGCCATCAAAGAAGTTTTTATCACTGTGCTGTCTTATTCCAAACCAGTAAAGACAAAACATTTCATAGTAGCATGTGATACCTCTGGAAAAGCTTTAGTGGCAGCATTGCTACAAGAGCATGGCAGTTGCAAACACCCAATATCTTACTTTTCCAAAAAAAGTTACCAATGGTAATGTTCATGGGTGATCTACAACAAGGAACTGGCTGTCATCACCTGTTCAATGATGCACTAGCGAGACTTGTTACAGGGAGCAAAATACACAGTGATAATGAGCATAGACTAAAAGTCATGAACATATTACTGCAAACTGCATAATCTAGCACATCAATAAATAAGGACTTACTGCAACCTACTAAATTTCAATTTTATATATGAGTTCATTTTGGGGGCTGGCTCACATAATACCAGATATCTTGAGCAGAAGCCTGTCTTCCAGACCCAATACTGCAGAAGATGCAGAACTGTTAACAGTATATCCCATGTAACAAGTCTTGGCAGAACCCCTGATGGAGGCAGTTACCATCACAAGATCATAATTCCCTTGACATCTAAAAACCCACCCATAAGCACACAATTGAACCAAACACCAACCTCAAAATTCCTTCCTAGATCCATACCCAAAAACACTAACAGCTAATAAAAAGGTCTCCCTTTTAGACGCTGTACTGAACATAATAAGAAATTTCAAAAGACATGCTCTAAGGGCTAAGACAATGGCAGGAAAAAGCTCTTCCAGATGGTACTCTCAAAGGATATGATGATTTACTTCTGTGATTGAATATGGGTGCCCAAAATCCTATGCACACATGTCATAAGGAAACATCATGATCTGCCAATCATGGGGCACCTGCATCAAAAAGCATCAACTTGATAGCATAAGCATATGATCAAAATAGTTTAATGAATGAAGTGCCACCTGGGTGGAACGTTACATTATCTATGCCTAATCAAAGCTAGACAGAACGAGTTGGAATGGACTAATGCACCTACTCCAACAGGCAACAGGACCTTGGAGGTCAGTATTGGTGGACTTCATTGTTGGCTGGCCTATCTTTAGGGCTTTGACGTGATCATGATGGTTATAGACAGATTCACAAATTATGCCATATTTATCCTTTGCTTGACAACAACCTTGGCTAAGGACATGGCTCAGTATCTATATCCCACGCTTCACTATGTTCATGTAATGCACTGGCTCCTTCCAATGAGCCACGAATGAGTTGGGCAACAAGATCTATGTTAAAGACCATAGGGCTGACAGGACTCCTGATACTACTCTCCTGGTGCGCGCGCTACAAGATTGGACAAGCCCCCTGGAAGACAGTTGCAAGTATACTTAACCCCAGCAACATGCCTTGACTCCAAGACAAGGTATAGAGGGAGGCAATAGCCCTCCCAAGCTCACTCTCAAAAGTCCAATTCTTGTTGATTTAAGCCAAACATGGCTGCAGTTAGGCAATATCTTTAAAATAAACCCAAATTATAAATATATGAATTTTAGGTTCTTTTATTTAATATTTAGCCAAGTTGATAGAAAACAGAACTGAGGAGCCTCCAGCTCCCAGTTCCTTCCCTATATACACATGTTAAAAGCTAAAATAAAATATAATATAAGAGAGAGAGAGAGAGAGAGAGAGAGAGAGAGAGAGAGAGAGAGAGAGAGAGAGAGAGAGAGAGAGAGAGAGAGAGAGAGAGAGAGAGAGAGAGAGAGAGAGAGAGAGAGAGAGAGAGAGAGAGAGAGAGAGAGAGAGAGAGAGAGAGAGAGAGAGAGAGAGAGAGAGAGAGAGAGAGAGAGAGAGAGAGAGAGAGAGTTATGGTGCCAGCTTGAATGATGTTTGGTGTAGACTTTACAGCAGGATTGCAGGAATCTTTACTCAATGGTTTCATGCCAGTTCTGATCCTCAACAGTTCCGCGCCAGTTCCATTTTGAATCCCAATTGAACCGCGGAAACTCCCAAGCACCCATTTCATTCTATTCTTGATTCAAATCCAAATCAAATCTCAAAACTACCCATTTTACTCATTTTCTGTTTTGTTCCAACTTGGACGCCCATCTTGCTCCTTGGCCTACTCCAAGCTCCGGCCCCTTAGGAATCCTTGCCAGAACCAACGCCCCCTCCTCCTCCATACATACAGACCCAGCCTGCCCTGTCTTACCAAAGATCAGGGCAATGTGATGCTGAGGATAGACCTCAACCGTCACAGTTCAGAGTACCACAAGAGGTAATAAGTGACAGAGGTCCACAGTTCACCTCAACATTTTGAGCCATCTTATGTGATATGTTAAAGTTTAAACCCCGCAGGTTATCAGTGTACCACCCCAATCCAACAGACAAACAGAAAGTACTAAACATTCATTCAAACAATACTCTTTTGCTATTCCACCACTTCCATGGATACATGGGCAGCTGACCATCCATTAGATCAGTTTGAATACAATAACTCCTTGAATGAATCAATGGTATGTTGCCAATGTATGCCACCCTAGGTTATAACCCTACCTTCAATATTAACCTGCAGATATGCACTGACATTCCTGTGGTTTAACAGCTTTGTGACACATATTCACAAGATTTTTAGTAAGTTTAAAAGCAGTTGACTAAAGAAATCCAGAATCTCAAGCATTTTGCTGACCAGAAATGCTATGCAGCCCCAAGCTAGCATAAAGGTGACCTTGTGATGGAAGAAATGAAAATTCTAAACCTCAAGGTTCTATGCTAGAAGCTGGCGTGTAAGAGAAAAGGCTATTCCCTATCAGTAAGGTTATGAACAATAGGTCTTTCCACATGGAGCTCCCCCTCCTTGGAAAATTTGATAGTTTTCCATACTTCTTCACTGTCCCAATTCAAAGGCAAAAAGCTGGCAGAGGTTAAGCTAATACTAATAGTTGGGCATCAGAATTTGAGATTAAGGAGGTCAAGGACATCCGCAGAGTCAAGCATGGGATTAAATATTTGGTGGCCTGATAAGGGTATCCAGCATACAAGAGCAGCTGGATCCACACTCAGGACTGCACTAACAGCTGAAAATTAATCAAGGACTTCCACACCTAAAATCCCAACACACATGCCCTCCCATCCCAAGACTACTGATATTGCAGCCATCAAACTCCCCCGCCACACAAAAACTATGCATCAGTACAAACCCCAAAATAAAGGTAGATCCTGTTTACTCTAGGAAAGGGCAATGTAAGGGTCCCCTCTGCATTCATTAGGCTGGACAGAATGCTACATACCTTTTGATCAAAAAAGAGAATGGCCCCAATCACTACCATTGGAGAAATAGTGGACTTGGTAAATATCCTTGATGAACAATGAGTGGCCACAAAACCTCCTAGACTGAACTCACCTCTATCCTAGAATGATAGGTATACCAACCCATTATTAGTATCAATTCTGCTGAGGCATATTTGGCTAAAATTGTGAGCATATGCTGAGAATTTTATAAAAAAATTATTGGATTAAGATTTAATCCTTAGAGTGGGGGAAAACTACCTTTCTAAATCAAGAAAAAAATTCCCAAACATCTAAATCAATTTTCAGTATATGTTTTGAGCAAGCAAATTTCCATAAATGAAACAACTTCTAAGATTGTATCAAAAATGTCATTGCTTTTAAAAATTGGTGAAAAATGCCTGGTCAACCCACTGAAAGAGTAAGCTGCTGTTTATAAAGGTTTTCAGAGAACAAATACTGATTAATGACTTCATGAAAAGTTTTCAGCATCCTTAGAAATATTTATTCATCCAGTTCATATTAAAGTTTTCAGCGCACTTTCTCCTCCTTCCATACAAGTATATAACCTGTCACTCTGCCTATAGTAGGGTGCTGGGTTATTTTGTAATCTTCATAATAAAATTATAATTTTCAAACTAAAAACCCCTATAAACAAATTAAATCTTAAAAAGATTCTGTCCTCTTTAATGAACTGCCACAATATTTGTAAAATCCTCACTTATTGATCTCCATAATGGCAATGGTCATTTCCCTGGTGTTCTCAGTGTTAGCATCCCTTGTTGGGGAGATAAAGAACCCCACCTCAGAGAGTAATCACAACAAATTATTCACTCAAGAGTATATGTATGCTGATCCCAACTCAAATCTGAGCATTCTGACATCTAATTTGAATAATAATACTTAAGATAAAATCAAAGAAGATACTGTGGTGAATTGATATGTTGAAGATACAAGCAGAATTGGAATTGATGTATGGTGACTTCCTCTCATTATCAAATGTGAGTCCAAGCCAAACCCAATTTTCATGCCACTCCCACCCAGGATGGTCAAAGCAGCTGCCCTCAACCAGACCCAGACAGCCTCCCCTCAGTGTAAGAGGTGTGGTCAATATAACTACACATTATTAGGTTATCTATTGGAAAGGAGCTGATGTTCATAGGTTAGTACTTCCCTCACCCATCCATAAGTAAAGTCTTCACAAATAATTAGAACAACAATGTTGCGCAGATTAAGGGTGCTATTGTGGGCCTTGGAGTAACCTTGATGGAAGTCAAGTCTTTCTTTGCATATCAGATGTCTGTAACCTGTGAGTTTAGCAAGAAGAATATTCATGACATAAAATGCAAACGATCTAGAAGTAATTCAAGAGTTTATACCAAAAAGGTAAACATTGCACTAAACTTTTACACCAAATAGTTCAATAAAAAATTTTCACTGCTTGGACAGATTGTAAGCAATACCTATAATATATAAGTAACTATACAATTAACAATTTTTAATTTCTAAAAAGGTTTCCCATATAGTGTTAGCTTTTTGCACTTTGAGCTTGCTGCTTGTGCAACTACCGTCTTCACAAAAATCCAGGCACTTAAAACTGTTATTGTTCTAATGACATTAACTTTCTAGATAAGTATATTGTAATCTTCCATTTTGTTTTCAATGAATCATGGATCAATGTCTAAATGCTTGTCATTTAGTCATTTAGATCAAATAATGCATAGTTATAACAATACAAATAAAAATGTATTGAGTTAGTAATACTTTGTACAAACATTCTATTTGCTGTTATAAAGATTTGCTCGCAAATATCACCCTTCGAATAAATGTAACCATGTTTTATATTTAAATTGCTGTCAGGTTAAGTGCTAAGCAGTTTGTACCCTAACCCTTGGACAATTAAACAATCGAATGAAGTTACTTCCAACAAAGCCTTTCCACGTATCTGCAAATCTCGAAGCTCTGTTATTTTTTAATAAGCCTTGACATATTTTGTGTTATTTAGAAGCTATCAACGAATTGAGTTTTTGATAAATACTTTTCAGTTTGATAAAAAATCAGGCAATTTCTTTCGCTACTAACAGAAATTTACTCATCTAATAGCATAGAAATTTGCTTTATTGATCTAACTACATTAATACGTAATTTAAACCATGCTAAATGTCATCAAGTGTAAGGCAAATCAACAATAAACATTTGTCTTTTCTATGTTTTATGCATATCCAATATCGACTTGTTGACAACGGCTTAACCATTATTCACCATAGCTCTGTATAAGTTAATTCTAGACCCAAAATTATTTTAAAAAGCACAACTAATAAAACTGTAAATTATTTTTCAACTTGAAAATAGTTTTAGCTTTTTAGTTAAAAGACAAAACTATAGCGACTTTTAATTTTGTATAAACGAAATAACAAAAACCACGAAAACTATTTATATAAAGTTTTTAGTATTAAACAGTCCCAATTTAAGAGTGGATACTTTAAACTATTTAAATTCAAAGACTTATCAAAAGCATTAATGAATATTCATGTTGCTTCAAATGTTTTTGCCTTTTAACCCTTTCAATGATTTGACGCATATATGCGTCCAAAAAATGAGGGTGATATAAATCTAAAAAAGCATATATGCGTCCAAGAAATAAGGGTTATATAATCTTATTCCAAAATTTACAAATTTTTATGTTACGGACAAGGTCCAAAATATTCATAAAAAAATGTAAACATTGGCTAAAAAATTTTTGCCAGGGAGTAAGGACCAAAAAATAAAGGGTTCTTTTTAAAATCAGTGAAAGGATTAAACAACATAGAAAAAAGTGTGAAAAAATGCTTATTATAATCAGAAAAAACAATGAAAGGATTTGTGTAGTATAGACAGATTTACTTAAAACAGCTGATTATGTTAGCCCAATCAAAATTAAAAAGCTAAAGCTTTTAGTAGAATAAAATGTTTAAAAAAAGCGCCAGTAATTACAAAATATAAATATTTTCACTCTAAATCAAAAGATAAAAGATTAGAGTTTTGAACCTTTTTTGACTTTTTAGCTTTTTTAGAGTCCCCTAAATTGGAACGCTTTTTGCTTGTCGTTTTACTCTCCTTCGAAAAAGTCGGAACATCCGTTTCTGAGGCTTGCATACTCTTTACCTTAGTCCGAAACAGTATCCTACCAGTTTTATCTACAGCTGGCGTTTTAGGAATTTCGTTTTCAGAATCTTCGGATACTACCAACTTTCCTGAATGATCAGAACTTCATTACGCCCACGCTTACCTTTTTTAATGAAATGCTTATTTACCTCGTCTTCAGTTACATCTTTGAACTTATCTAAGACAACGATCTGTGGCCTTTCTTCTTCCTTTTCTGCCAAAAGATCATTACATTCTCTATCGGAATCAGAACCTCGTGCAAAATCAGCCGTTGCTTTTTTAGTGGAAATATTTGGCTCATCTGTTAAAGTATGCTGCAAAAATTTAGGTACTCGGCGCACAAATGTAATATTTTGTTTTCCTCGATAGCCTTTTCCTTGAGAATCAGACATTAGATGAAAAAGGAAACGCGCTAGCTTGAGGATTATAGAAAAGGTTAGCTCTTTATCTTTTATTAAATCTTAGTTCGAGAAACTTAATTTGATTCGATTCCTTGGAGTTGAGATTTTAAAAAGGTTAACATAAGCTTAAAAGTAATATCTAAATATATTTTTTTAGTACTAGATGGTTATATATCTAAATATATTGACGTTGTATTATTCTGAGGTTTCAGAACAGATTATAAACTTTCAATTATTTATAGATTGTCATGTTTCATCTACAGAATGATTTTAACCGACTTTGAAAAAGTAGAAGGTTCTCAATCCGACGTGTATATATATATATCTGTTTGTTAGCGCATAACTCTGAAACTACTAGACCAATTTGGATGATCTTCTTTTTCAAAAAAGAGGATGCTCCAACTTAGGTCCCATTTTACTTTTGTAAGTATTGGTCCAGTTTCTGACCATTAATTTAGTAAGCATATTAACCCTTTCCCCGATTTGATACATATATGCATCCAGAAAAGGGGGGTTGTGTAAATCTAAAAAAAATTGGAAGAAAAGAACCTCCTTTAAAAAAAGCTCTAAAAAGTATGAAATAATTGAGAAATTAAGCCTACTCAATAAAACCCTTTTTGAAGTTGGCGCCATATTTTAAACTGAATTATAGAATTTTGCTCATAAATATAATTATATCTTATATCTGGATTGGGTCCAAGTGTAAGCTATAAGCAACTTAGAATAAATAGTACTGAGTATAAAAATTATAAATACCTATTATAAGTCAGTTAAAATATGGTGCCAACAGCAAAAAGGGTTTTATTGAGTAGGCTTAATTTTTCAATTATTTCATACTTTTTAGAGCTTTTTTAAAGAAGGTTCTTTTTTCCCAAAAAAATTTTTTAAGAAGGTTCATTTTTTCCCAAAAAACTTTACCCCCAGCTCTTTTCCCCTCAAAAAAATAGTGCATTTTTAAAAGTGCTCTTTTTCTTACTTTTATTAAATATTACTATCTCTATATATTATTTTTGACCCCTTACTATTTCTCTATAAAATTAAAACTCATTGTATATCTATTATATATATTATCTTATAAACAGATATACTAATAATTCATTTTATTAAATTTAGTTGATTCTATCGATCAAATTATAGTAAAATTACTGATCACCATCTACAATACTCATTTTATTAAATTTAGATGATTTTATTGGTCAATGTATGTCAAATTTACTGATCGCATCTACAGTAATTCATTTTATTAAATTTGGTTGCTTTTATTAGTCAATCTATATAAATTTATTGATCGCTATCTAAAATATTTCATTTTTATTAAATTTAGATGAGTTTATTGGTCAAATCATGCAAAAACGATAGCCATCTATAATGATTTAAGCTTGTCCCGCTATGAGCTCATACTGACTGAATTTTGAACATACCCCCCAGCCATAGGACATATCAAAAGTGCTTCGAAGCTATCGCTTCACCAATGCCGGAATAAAGTTTATCCAGCGATGAACATACTCACACTTGAAATCTATCGCTTCCGAGCCCATTTTGTATATTTACTAAATTAATGGGCAGATACTTGCCCAATACTTACAAAAGTAAAATGGGACCTAAGTTGGAGCATCCTCGATTTTTGGAGAAGATGATCATCCAAATCGATCCAGTATTTTCAGAGTTATGCGCGAACAAACAGAAAAAAAGAAAAATGCGTAAATACAGGTCGAATTGAAAACCTCCTTTTTCAAAGTCGGTTAAAAACGCATATATGCGTCCAAAAAATGAGATTTATATACATTTATTTCAAAATTATCGAATATTAGTATTACGGACAAGAGGCAAAATAATTACAAAAAATGTAGACTGGCTAAGAAATTTTTGTCAAATTTAAGGGCCAAAAAATATAGGTTTTTTTAAAACCATTAAAAGGGTTAAAATAGACTGGAAGCGATGGATTTCTATTGTGGGAATGTTCATTGCTGGATAAACTTTATTCCGGCATTGGTGAAGCGATAGCTTCGAAGCAACTTTTGATATGTCCTATGGCTGGGAGTTGTTCAAAATCCAGGCAAATATGAGATCATAGTGAGATGTTTAAATCATAATAGATGGCTATCGTTTTTGCATAATTCGACCAATAAACTCAACTAAATTTTGTAAAATGAATTATTGTAGATAGCAATCAGTAAATTTAGCATAGATTGACCAATAAAATCAACTAAATTTAATAAAATAAAGTATTAGTATATTTGTTTATGAGATACTATATATAATATAAAAGTAAATGAGGTAGGTTGACCTTGGGACAAATATACCACACCAAATTTTTTTAGCCTGTGCTGGTTTTGAACCTGTTTTTATCATAACCTGATCCAGAGTGGAGCAGGAACCACCTGCTATGCTACCACTCCTCTACTATATATAATATAAAAAATGATTTAAGCTTTACATTATGGTAAAAAACTAAAGTGCATGATATATGTCTTATGGATGAAGATTATTAGAAACTTTCTAAACATTTTATCTATTGTTATGGTAGGATACTATTATTATGTTTTGTCATTTAACTTCTAAAAATAATACCTGAGATAGTTAAATTACTTTAGCAATGGTTAGATTAGCCTAACTAAAACTGTGTATGACAGCAGGCAAGTAGCTAGTAGATAGATTCAAATTTATTTAATTTATATTAAATTAGTTAGCATTTTAGTTGTGGTGGTTTAAGAAATCATTTATGAATTAATTATTATAAATGAATGTTTATTTCAACACCTACTCCTAGACTATTTATCAATCTTAGATAAACTTGACACAATTATTCCATGAAATATATATAACTGTTCAGTTGTGTCAGACAATTGCCATCTCAAATTTGGGAGAAGAATGTTTTAGGTGAGAATTATCCAAATTTATTAAATAAGATTTTACCCAACTCTTAGAAAAATAATTTGACTTAGAGTAACTATTTTACTCCTGGCTTCCATTGATCAGGGTAGATCAAATTAGCCTTGAGCTTAAATCTGAAGAAAATGATTGAGTACAATATATAAAAACTTTCCCCCATTGGTATACCCTACCTACAATACACCAATCACATTATGTTAATCTAGTTAAAGAAAAATGGCTTTCTCAAGCGCAGAAAGGCCAGATTGTTACTGTCTAAGCATGCCGCCCAGCCTATATCAAATTTTATAATTATCCCCCTATTAGCCTTTGATGACCCTAAATACTAGAGAAAGGCACCTAATAAAATATTTTTAGTACTAGATGGCACCTAATAAAATATTGTGTTTCTCACCAAGTGACTTCTTGAACAAAATTTATAATATTCTATTCTTAGTTTTATTTAGGTTAAGTCTGCCATTTGGTTGAAAAGATAATAAAATAAATCTTTTGTGTAATTCTGCTGAATATTAGCATCTGCAAGCATTGTCAGACAATTGCAATTCTGATGTATTAGTAAGAGTAATTTAGAGGTAAGTAATTAAAAATTGGCCAAAAGACACTGGTTATTCCTGTTGGAACCCCTCAAATTGAGGTAACACTTTGATTAATACTCGGGCAAAATCTACAAGTTTGGGCAGTCATATTGCTCCAAATAGTTGACCTAATTTTGAGGAGCCCTTCTGAGGTCACTCCCCCTCTTACAGCAAATTTAGTAACGCCAACCCTATGGAGACCAGTGTAAGGAGAGTGTCTATAACTCGCCCATTCCCAGCATGGAGATGCATAGCGCACATGGCCAACTCCAGGGAACTAGTCAATAGTACAAAAGTTACTAAAACCCTGCAGAGGGTGCTTGAGGAAGAGTAACTTAGGTAGAAAAGGGTTATCCATAAGAGATTTAACCAAAAGGGAGTGACATGGTGCATGTAGTGGTAAGGTTTAGGTGTCTTAGGTTGGAAGGAAACTGGGTGGTTTAATGGTGCACAGTAGGATAGATTTAAAGTTGTAAGAATTAAATAGTTAACGTTGCATGAGACCACCTCAAAGAGGTCCACACACAGGAATATCCAAGATAATATAAAATAAAACGCTTACTAAACAGGGGGTTTATTGTAAGAGAGAAATCAACCAATGGGAGAGATTAATTTTAACATAAGATATTTAGAGATTTTGGGAAAATAATCAATTGAGGGAAGTGGGTCTAAGCTGAGGTGCGCCAATAGGCACACACTTCCATTGGGCAATATACTATATTGGGTAATCAACCAAACTTGGGTAATTGATTGTAGGAGCAGCTGACCTGAGCTCAAATTTTCAAAAAGTGAACAGGTTTTGAGACCCCGTTATCCTAGAAACCAAAGCAAACCGTTTTTATTCATAACAAAGCTAGTTTGTTTTAATGCTCCTGCTCTCATATAGGGCTGAACTTCACTTGTATCCATAGGACCAACTTGGGCATATTTGGTCTTCACCCAGCATTGGTCTAGGATATTCTTGTGGTCAGGGAGGCCTGCTAGCTTGACCTTCTTGGCCTCCCTGCATGCAGCTTTGTCTCTCACATTGGTCCCAAGAATATTATCATTTTCTAACCATGACATTACCCTCTCCTTCTGATGGGGCTCAACCCCCCCCTCCAGGGGCTTGCACCAGGGAAAAGTTCTATGGGCTGGGGATAACTTCATTGTGGCAACAGTTTGCCTTAGTTGAGATCTGGCGGCCTGGGGGAAACACTTGTAGAAAGCTTCAATCAGGCCTTGGGCATGCATGCAGTCACATGCTGGTATGCAACTGTTCTCTGCTGCATCAAATCCCTTCCAAGATACCAGGCACTCAAGTCTTCTTTTTACTCTGCGGGAGGCTACGATTTCCTTCACTTCCCACTCTGGCACCCCATCCATGAGATAAGCTTTAGGAGACTCTGGTGGGGGCCCTCAAACAACATCAATTTGCTCTCATGAAAGATGAAAAAGATTCAAAATGAAGAGGGAAGATCTAACTGTTATGAGGCGTGGCCCACCTTTTTAACCATGTGGTAAGGGCCAATCCTCTTTAATCCCAGATTTTTACATGGTTGCTTGATAGGGATGTTATGAGCATCAAGCATCATGAAATCCACTTCTTTGTATGCTGGACCCACTTGTTGCTTACCATCAGCGTTCTCCTTATATACTTGCATTGCTGCCTCCAAACTTGTAGAAACCCCTGGTGGACCTTCTTGATAGTCTTAGCAAAGTCCACCACTGCTTCAACCTTAGATCCACAGCTGGGTTCCATGTTAAAGGTGGGGTTAAACCCATGGTTGGCAAAACATGGAGAACAACAATTGAAGAATGTAAAGTGTTGTAGCTAAACTGGGTCGTAGGAAGGTGAGAAACCCAATATGAATGATCCTCGGTGGTCTAACACTACAGGAAATGTTCCAAGCACTGGTTCACTCATTCAGTCTGCCCATCTGATTGGGGTTGATAGACAGTTTAACAGCAGGGGCAAATCTGAAGAGTTTTACACAACTCTTCCTAAAAGATGGAGGTAAACTGGGGTCCCAAGTCACTAATAATTTCCTAGGGAACCCCATGAAGCGCAAACACATGAGTAATGAAAAGTCTAGCCATCTCAGCCACAGTTATTGTTGTTCTGCAAGGAATGAAGTGGGCAAACTTTTTAAAATGGTCCACCACCACCATGATGGCATTGTAACCATCAGAAACAGGTAATTCCACAATGAAATCCACCAATAGGGAAGTCCAGGGCCTTTTAGCCTTTTGAACTGATATCAATAAACCCACTAAAGGTTGATGATTTAGTTTCATTTGATTTCAGATCAGGCACTCTTTACAATACCGCCCCACCTGAGCAAATAAGTCCTTCCAATTGTAGGTGTGTCAAATTAACTCCAAGGTCTTTGCTTTTTCAGGATGATCAATGATGATTCCGTCTTGAAGGTCCCAGATGATTTCCAGGTGAAGTGGTCCAGCAGGAACCCATAGGCGCCCCTGAAACCACACCATATCATCCTTTATATTTTATCCCCTGGTTAAATCCTCCTTATTCAGAGCACTTTTATCAAGGACCATAATATATTTGGCTGATAACAGCTGAGAAAGGACTATCTTTCTAAACATATTGTATTCCTCTACATTTTCCAAAGGTGCAAGCGCTGGCATGTTGGCCATAGAAGAGAGAAGTTGAGATTTAATCTTACCCAGTGGAATCATCAACTGGATGTTATGTACATCTACCTCCTTTGGATCAGGAGCTAAAGCAGGGTTGCAGCTCAGAGCATCCATCAACTCATTCTCCTTGCCCTTTGTAAACTCATAAGAAAATGCAAATTGGGCAAGGGTCTTATGCCAACAGGTCTGCCATGGAGTTAAAACATGAGAAGCACAGTAGTACAGTAAGGCATGGTGATCTGTACATACCCAGAAAGGTTGTCAAGAGCCATGCAAGTGGTGACGCCAATAAGTCAGTGCCTCCACCACTGCTAGTAACTCTTTGTCATGAATGGCATAGTTTAACTCAGGCAGAGACATTTTTCTAGAAAATATCTCACTGGATGCTCTATCCTATCTTCACCTCTTGTAACAAGGCAGCTGCTATGGTGAAGTTGGAGGCATCAGTAGACACAATGAACTCTTTGGAAGGGTCAACATGGCGAAGGACAGACGTGGACAACAGGGTGAACTTCACTACTTGGAAAGCATCCTCCAAAACAGGGGACCACTGAAGCACCTTTGCACCGCTAGCCTTATATAAGGGCACAGCCACCTCAGAAAGATTGGGTGTGAACTTCTCGTGGAATGTACATGTCCCAAAAAGCTCCTCAATTTCTTGATTGAGGTGGGAGTGGGCCACTCATGAATAGCCTTCTCCTTGTGTGGAGCTATCATGATCTCTTTGATCAAGCATGATTTTTCCCAGAAAGGTAACCTGAGATTTGAAAGACTCACATTTACTGATTTTTAGCGTAAGGAGGGCTGCCCTTAACCTCTCCACCACTTTCCAAAAGTGTACTGCATGGAACTCATGATCAGGGGAAAACATCAGGATATCATCCATGTAGGCAACCATGCATACCACCAGCAAGTCCCCCAACCCCAACGCTACATCAATGCGGCGTTAAAAAGATAGCAGGAGCATACTTAAGCCCAAAGGGAATGACCCAAAACTGGAAAATTCCTTTTTGGGTACAGAATGCAGTTAACCACTCCTGTCCCTTCTTAATCTGGATCTGATTGAACGCATTGTGGCAATCCAGTTTAGAGAAGACTTTAGCCTTCTCTATATAGCGTGCAATCTGAGAATCCAAAGGGATGGGATGGAGGTCTGGTACAGTAACATTGTTTAGGTTCCCATAATCTACACAATGGTGTAAAGTTTCATTAGCTTTCTCCACAAAGAGAAGTGAGGAGCATATAGAGAAGGTATGCTGAAAAATCATACCTTTGGCTAACTGCTCCTTAACCCACATATCTAAAGCCTCTTTCTTCCAGACAGTTAATGGGTAATAGGGGAAAATATGCACACCAGATCCACAGTGAGCTTGGATTCACAATCAAAGTCTGAATGAGCAGGTAATTATTAGCTGAAGATGCATCAAAAGAAGATTCCAAACCCTCCAAAAAGAAGGTAGAGGAACCTCCTCAGTGGGCTTCAGCATATGGTCAAGGATAAGGGTGTGAAGGTGGGGCCAGTGGGGCAATTCGCCCTTAACGTTAGCCTCAGACAAAGGAACAATTAATGTATGACCATTCTTTAATGTCAGGGATAAGCATTGTCTCTCAAGTTGGTCCTGACATCAAACTTTTGCCACAATTCTACACCCAAAATAATGAGGTACAAGAGGTTTTTAATAGCTTGGAAGTGGTCATGCAAATGATATTTGCCAACTTGCTAGTCCACCAAACCCTGAATTTACAGCATGGGAATACCTTGGGACGCCCCTCCTCTAACCATACCACCTGGTACATAACTCAACTCAAGATAGTTGGCTAGGCTTTGGTTCATAAAATTTCCAGAGGCTCCAGTATCCACCAAAATAGTGGTGCTGAATTTCCCTAAAGGGGAGGAAAGGATAACAGTCAGCAGAAAATACCCCAAATGGTCTTTATTTAAAGCAGAAAACGCCAGTACTTTACCAACAAACTCTTTATCTGGCAATAACATGTCACCCTGGTATTTTTTTGAATCAAAGAATAGAGAGGGATAATTGGCCACTCTTACTACTGAGGCCACATATCCCACCATATCTTCAGCAAGGGCATAAGCATTTTTATAATGTAAACGCAGCTCTTTCTCAACCTCCTGAGTGCTTCAGATCATGGAAGAGGTCAAACGGGGGTTCTCTGGGGTAATTTGGTACACAAGAGTAGGTTTCATATCTGAGCCATAAGAGCACAATTATGGTTCAGAGATATATATGGTTTCTGTTATAAAATGCGTTTTTAGTCGCAAATGACCCTATTCCCCTTACATCAATGAGTTGCCCAAAACTTCCAAGGTCATCACCCCAGGACCATCTTCAAAGATTCTGTCTGCATTTTCTGAACGTGCTGCCAAAGTAAACCCCATTATTTAAAGTGAAAGTATTAATTTTGGTGGAAAGTCAGTGAAACATAACTTTCAGACCCTGAAGCATCTTTATCTACCAGGTACAAGCAAGAAGGGTAGGCACTTCCCAGTTGGAGGCAGGCAAAATAACGCAGAGATGCACTATCCTTTAGATAAAAGGGGGAAACAGCGGTGCAGCTGAACACAGCCAAAGCCTACAACTGGCGCATACTATTTACACTTTGGGAAAGTCCCACATGGAAAAAGTTTGTGCACATTAAAATAAGCGGTTGGTCAACTAATGTAAGGAGAGTGTCTATAACCCTCCCATTCCCAGCATGGAGATGCATAGCGCACATGGCCAACTCCAGGGAACTAGTCAATAGTACAAAAGTTACTAAAACCCTGCAGAGGGTGCTTGAGGAAGAGTAACTTAGGTAGAAAAGGGTTATCCATAAGAGATTTAACCAAAAGGGAGTGACATGGTGCATGTAGTGGTAAGGTTTAGGCGTCCTAGGTTGGAAGGAACCTGGGCGGTTCAATGGTGCACAGTAGGATAGATTTAAAGTTGTAAGAATTAAACAGTTAACGTTGCATGAGACCACCTCAAAGAGGTCCACACACAGGAATATACAAGATAATATAAATAAAACGCTTACTAAACAGGGGGTTTATTGTAAGAGAGAAGTCAACCAATGGGAGAGATTAATTTTAACATAAGATATTTAGAGATTTTGGGAAAATAATCAATTGAGGGAAGTGGGTCTAAGCTGAGGTGCGCCAATAGGCACACACTTCCATTGGGCAATATACTATATTGGGTAATCAACCAAACTTGGGTAATTGATTGTAGAAACAGCTGATCTGAGCTCAAAACTTCAAAAACCAAACAGGTTTTGAGACCCCATTCTCTAGAAACCAAAGAAAACTGTTTTTATTTGTAACAAAGCTAGATCATTTTTTGCTCATGCTCTCATACAGGGCTGAACTTCACTTGCATCCATAGGACCAACTTGGGCATATTTGGTCTTTACCCAGCGTTGATCTATGGTATTCTTGTGGTCAGAGAGGCCTGCTAGCTTCACCTTCTTGGCCTCCCTGCATGCATCTTTGTCTCTCACATTGGTTCCAAGGATAATGTCATTTTCTAACCATGACAACCAGCCCCTTTCAAAAGCTTGGAAGGAAATTGCAAGGTGAAAATTATTTCATGCCCAATGATTGGGTAAAATTGAAAAATTGCTGCATCACGAACACATCCTACCTGCAATCAACTTTCCATCAGCTGTTCCATCAAAATGAGGTAAATAGCCAGCAATATGATAAGTTAAATGCACATATTTTCTAATTTGGACAGCGCTAAGCACTCCAAATTTCCCATTTAATTTGGTGGGAAATCTAGTATAGTTTAAATATAAAGCTGATAGATATTGAGAGGGTTTTTTTTTCTTACCCCCATAACACTAATAAAAGTATAAAAATACAACTTTCTAGTTATAAGTGTTTATTTGTTTTTATTATCTTCAGTGGTTTTAATCCCCTATTTGTTAAAGTTTAGGCCCAAATAGCACCAGCAAGCTTATAAATTTCTAAAATCCAACAAGTGGTGCTCACTACAGGGGACCCTGTACACCACAAATCTTCTGTTTAACCATGTTAACTGCATCTGAATCCAAGTTAACTTCTTTAGAATGTCAGTTAGCTAGTTCTTTGTCTCACCTTAAAATGCTTAAGCAGCACTCTTTTCAAGGCTTTTATGGGCCTCCCCACCATCCATAAACTCCCTCTTTGAGATAAGTTTACACCTGGTATGGGCAGTATAGCATCTTTTCTGTATGTTTATGAATCAGTAATGGAAGTAGCAACTGATCAGAAAAAACTCAGGTACATCCTCCCCTGCTTAAAAAATATGGCTCAAGAAATAATGGTTCCTCACATGGTCAGTATCAGCATCTGGGCAGAGGTTAAGCAAGCGCTTAATGAGGAGTTTGGCTCCACACAAAGCTTATAATGGCAAAAACAGGCCTTTATGTGCCTTAGCCTGCAAGAGGGAGAATCAATCCCTCTTTGTTGAGTGATTTTATAGTGCAGCTCAACCTTTGTTGCTGGCAAAAATGCTACCTCTAGATGATGCCATTGCTGCTATTTTGGCTGGTTTAGCGCCTCCCTCCTTAGCGCTGCATATATCTTCAGTCAAGTGCACCTTCAAAAATGTATGCAATAATAAATAGGCCTTATTAGCGAGGGCTGGCTACTATGAAAGTGATACTATGCCAGGAGCTATAAGTCAAGAATCTACTATAACCTCTCCATCCTCTTCTATAGGTATCTTCCTTTAGAAAACTGCTCCTGCAGAGTTGCCACAACAAGATGTTTCTCCCCCAGGTGAAGAGAAAGAGGATACTAGCATTGACAGGGCAGTGCTCACCTCCATCTTCATGTCACAGATGTGGCTAAGAAGAACTAGACTGGGCTCCTAGTCAGGGTGCGCAAGCACCTAGTGGAGGGCCCAGAATGCCAGAGGCATAGCAGTCCGAGTGACTAAGATAAATGGGGATCTACGGGACACATGAGTGAAGCAAACATTCAATAACATACCAAAGGCCCCAAGGCAAACCAGATGGTTGCGTTGGGGGCAACCATGAGTCTTATGGGGTAACCCCCAAGGGCGGGAGAGGCAGGAGGATGACAACTCCTCTAAGGGCTGCAGCTGGTGACCTTCAGAACTTGAAGGAGAGGCTTGTACACCGGTGGGAGGTGGCACAGAGACTTTCACATTGTTGGTAATGTGGGTAGAAGTGGAAGAAACCCCATAGGAGGGGCTGGAACTGAGTTTCCTCAAATGGGGACACTCTAAGTCCCACTGGTGAGCTGGACCCACAGTGACAGGGGTGGCTTTCAGAGCCAAACCCTCATGCAGCAGGCCAGGGACACCTTGAGACTGCTCCCCCTGTGGAGCAGACTCAGCGGACTCAACGTCTGAATAAATAGAAGGGCCTCCATTTAACAGACGCAAAGGAATGAACAAAACAGTTGGCTCACCTTTGGGGGTGGGCCAGATTATTGCAACAACAATCCGCTGCCACGTGGCAGGATTGAGCAAATTGTTAATCCAGTCTGCAAACATCAGGAAAAGAATCTGGGCAACGGTGCACTTTGTTGGATCAAACGATGGAATTGTGTTTATAGCCATGTTAAAAGTGGGTTCTGCAGCAAACTGAGCAGATATGCAGATTTATTTTGATAAAGGCTAAAAGAATGAACTGACAACTGCCCTTGGTGGGCCAGTTGCCTTTTAAATGGTTTGATAAGCATAAGGAGGTATCAGTGGATTGGTTGTTTGGGGAATGGGGAGGGAATTTGGTTGGCTAACTCGGAGGGGGGTGAAAGGCAGCTTAAATTTGGCAGAAGCTTAGAAAATTTTTGCAAATTTTCCCAACCTCTTGTGACCAAGCCAAATTGATGCTGCCAATCTAGGTCCCAATGACTTGACTCAGCCGATTCACATAACTTGGCCATTTTGGATTCATCTTGGAATGCAGGGGTCCATGGATCAGTTCATTGCAATTTGGTCTAATCCCACAATTGGGTGGCTCATATGACCCAAACCTCCTGGAACTACCTCAGAATGTCAGACCTGATGATCTGAGCCATTCACACCTGGTTTTTTGATCCAAGCCATGTTCCAATCTGGCTCCTGAACCTGACTGTCCTGAACCATCCCCCTCAGTCCAGAATTTACTGGCCAGGCTCTGACACTGGAAATTGCAATTTCCCCAATTTTTTGCCATGGCTGTCCTGGGGAGTGGGTGGCTTCCAGACCCCCTCCAAGCCCCCTGATGTGAACCACCTCCCTGCAGACCCCCTCTATCAATCCCACCAGGATTAAAGAGGAGGGAAGGGGTGGAAGTGGGAGGGCTTTAGGGAGAAAAGCCATAACTGAGCGCTCATCTATCATGTGGACGAGGTCACCCGCTGTGACAGAGGGTCCACAGGAACCTTGGGGCCCCTCTTCATACAGAAATGGTGCTGAACCCTATCCAGCTTCAAGGGCTGGTCCCCAAGACTTACATTTCAACTCTCAAATTGCAGCCAGTAAAGTTGGCTATCACTTTGCCCTGTTCTTCTCTTTTGTTAAAGCAGCCTTCTAAAGTTCCTCAATTATCACGTCCTTTCAAGGCAATATCTCTATCCCCCTTGGCATCCCCTCCAGCCATCTCTAGTTTGAAACCTGTAGCAGTGAGGTAACCCAAACCCCCTACACCTAAGGCTAAATATAGAACCATAACAATTACAGCATCTCCTCAAAAAAGTTACCCAGGTAATTGAGCAGCCCTGGAACACACTTGCAATAAGGAAAGCCCTAACCTTATCTTCCAACCAATGGAAGCTTTGACATGCATTGAGAATCCCTCTGACGATGAATCTGAAGGGGGTTGTGAAGATGTCAGTCACTATGTCTTAGGAGCCCCATCTGAAGTAGAGGTACCTGACAGGTTGAACTCTGATAGTGTGGATTGGGCTAGAATCTCCCAACAAACTTATCTTCATTAAGTGTTGAGGGATTTTGAGGTCAACGACACTTCCAGTGACACTGACCAGTTTATTGCCATCTTGATCCACCCAAACCAGTATGTTCATACCCTGCAGTCTATCCAGGAGAAATACTCTGAGACAGCTAAATGGCTTGCCTCTACACTCCAATTAAAGGAGATTCTTGCTCTTTAATCAACTTGGGTGGAACCTTAAAAAAAGTGAAAGTTGTAGTCAATGGAGTGCAAGTTAGGGCTATCCTTGACAATGGGTCCCCAGTAGATGTTGTGTTGTCAAAGCTCATCAAAAGATTAAACTGGCCTCTAACCTCGACTACAGTCAATAGTTTGAGACTGCAGGCCCAAACAACACTTGCGCTATTGGTGCATACTCTTTTCTGCCCATCTGTTTTGGAAAGCTCAACTTGTCAGCTCCAGCGGTAGCCCTAACTAATAATACCTATGATCTACTCATTGGTACCTAGTCTATGCTCAAGTATGAAGGGATTATCAACATGAAGCAGGGGTATCTCTCTCTACTTAAATATGAGGTCCCCCTGATTTTGACAAATGAGGAGCTTAATAAAAAGGATTATGTTTGAACAGTTGAGTATCCCTTTTTTGCTTTATCCCTACATTATACCACATCAGGATGAAATACCAAACTGTTGCTTAAATCAGTGAGCGCCCTATAAGGTATCCCTTTTTATGCTTTTGAAGAGATGGTCATCAAAACTGGTGAACAACGGGTAGTTGACACCAAGGTTACTCTTCAAATTCTCCACAACCGTTTATTGCACCTAACTAGCATTGAGGGTGTTAGTCCTTTAGAGCCCTAAGTATTGCCAGGTGTGATAGATCCTGCCTATCATTGACCTATCAACCTTCTGTTAGAAAATCTCACCAAGAAGGATATGGTGGTAAAAAAGCATCAGGAGCTTAGAAGAGGCCTCCTGATACCCATTGAGGACATCAAGCAAGTCCGCTTTATTGGGTTTATGGCAGATATGGGCTTACCTGCTGACCAGGCTTTATGTACCCTATCTTACATTAATATCTCTGATAAGCTAACCCCAGCTGAGCTGGTTAAAGTACACACCCTGCTTGAGGTCTACAGTGACATATTCTCTAAATCTGATAATGGCTATGAGCACATGAAGGGTTGAACTCACACTATTGATGTTGGGGATGCTTGTCCCATTTGATCCAAGCTCTACAGCAAATCAAAAGTTGAGGAGTTACAGATGCAGATGGAGCTCAAACAGTTGTTGGACGCTAGGTTGCTGATGCCCTCACAAAGTCCTTGGTCATCCCTTCTTCTACTTATAAAAGAAAAAATTGGAGGTCATTGGGTTGTTATGCACTACTGTAAGCTGAATAACTTCATAAAGAAGGATAGCTACCCAATCCCCCAAATTGATGATGCTCTGGCACAACTATCTGGGTCCAAGTTTTTCTCCACCATGGGCTTAGATAGTGGATACTGGAAGATAGATCTTTTACCACAGGATCAAGATAAGTGAGACCTTATCAGTAGTGTGGGCCTTTTAATAACCTACTTGACTACTGTCATGCACACATGACATAATAGTGGGGACTGACCCCAAAGATAAGGCTGGTCATCTGGAGGTCCAAAAGGTGAAGCTTCAGAGCCTCCCAGACCTGAAGCACACCCTAGACCAGCGCTGGGTAAGGGAAAAATATGCTCAGGTTGGTCCTAGTGGGGTGCTGAGTGCCCATCCCCTGACGTTGGGCCAAGCATTAAAATGAACTATCTACCAAATAAAGGTGGATGGTTCAGTTTGGTTAGTTGAGGAACAGGGATTCAAAACCCATTCCATCTACAAAATAATGCGCTCAGGTCAAATCTAACTTCAATTGATCACTCAAGTAAAGTCAGTTTTGGTCTATTCTACTAACTCAGATGGCAGTATTGCCCTAATGGTGAGTCGCTGCTTGGGACCACTGCGGCATAACCACAATTTCCCCATCCAAGCTTAAATACGTTTTCCCCCAACTAACATTCCTTGTTGGTCGACTTCCCCAATAAACCTTTTACCCATTTATGTTATTTTGAAATTTTATGATATTCAAAATACTCCTGTGTGTGAACCTCTTCAAGGAGGTCTCACGCTCCATTACCCTTGCCATTGCAAGTACCATGCAGCTCTACCCTTATGCACCATTTGTCCGCCCAGGTTCCCTCCAACCTGGGTCACTTAGCCCCATTCAATATGTGTACCTCATCGCTTTTATAGGAATTTTTATTATAAAATTTGTATTTTCATACCTGAGTTGTTATTGCTCCAGCACCCTCTGCTGGGCTCTAATCACTTTGGCACTAATGGCTAGTTCCCTGGAGTTGGCCTGGTGCACCACGCACTGCCACGCTAGGAATGGGAGAGTTATAGACACTCTCCTTACAACTACCCAAGAGG
Source organism: Massospora cicadina (assembly GCA_022478985.1). Taxonomy (NCBI): domain Eukaryota; kingdom Fungi; phylum Entomophthoromycota; class Entomophthoromycetes; order Entomophthorales; family Entomophthoraceae; genus Massospora; species Massospora cicadina. The sequence goes on along the minus strand of JAKSZP010009447.1, from coordinate 19,461 downwards.
TTATTCAATGTGCTTTCCACTTTTCAGTGGGCAATGGATCATAATCTCTAGAATTTTACAAGCTTAGCTGTGTGATTGTATATCTTGATAAAATTATAGTTTTTTAAGACCTTTAACAAGCACCTCTATTATCTTAAAAAAGTGTTTAAATGGTTGTGGGAATCCAACATCAAGCCAAATCCCTCAAAATGCACTTTCTTCCAAAAGAAGTTGGATTTGCTAGGGCACTCATTCAGACAAGATGGGATACAACCCCTTCAAGATTTGGTAGAAGAGATATCTAAAGTGCCTGAACCCAAAACCCTTTGCAACATACAGGTATTCTTGGGCATGATAGGATATTACCATCAATTCATCCACAGTTTTGCTCAACTCAGTGAGCCCCTTGTACATCTCTTGGTGTAAAAAACTCCATTCCATTGGGGTGCTGAACAAAAGGCCACGTTTGAGACCCTGAAGATACTATTACAAAAAGGCCTATTCTCTGTCATCCTGACTATGACAAGCCTTTCATGTTGTTCACAGATGCCTCCAAAATTATGCTGTTGGAGCTATCTTGGCTCAGTTGGATAAAAATGGGGTCGATTATCTAGTGTCCTACTTTAGAAAAATGCTTTCAAAAGCTAAGCGCAACTACAGCGTCACTGAAAAAGAGTGCATGGCTGTCCTGCTCACTGTAAAACACTACTGCCTATTACTATATAGGACTTCCTTTAAAGTGATCATGGACCACACCTCTCTAAAGTGGTTGCAGAATATAAAGGACCCCACAGGGCAGTTGGCTCACTGAGCTCTGAAGCTCCAGCACTATGATTTGACTATTGTGCATCAGGTGGGAACGTGCTACATGAATGTAGATGTGTTTTTTGAATCTGCCTGTTCTTCGCTTGGACAATAGTAAAGCTGAGAGGTTAAATGACCTCATCATGACTCCTAATGCATGGGCTGAAGAAGATAAACCAGTATAAAAAAATGCTATCTTGGAACTCCCACAACACCAAGGTGGAGAGTGGGAAGTTATACAAGAAAGTGGGAGTAAACTGGTTGCCTTATCTACGGCCATCCAAACAAGTACTGGTAATCCAGAGTCTCACACCATCATGGGCCATGGCAGAGTCCAAAAACCTATTTTTGGGTTAAAGATCAGTATTATTGGTAAGGAATCATGGAAACTATAACTGAAGACTTGGATGCATGCCTGACCTATAAAACCAATCTAGCTTAAAGACCAATTATCAGTATTAACCTAGACGCCCCAACAACCCTTCAATACCATAAGTTTGGATGTGGTAGGGCCTCTACCTCAGACCACTGGTGGCAATTGTTATATCCTGGTTGAAATTGATCATTTTACCAAATGGGTTGAAGCTATTGCTCTCCCTGCTCTGACAGCTAAAGCTACTAAAATCTTTTTACATCAGAATATCTTCATGTGACATGGCTGCCCCCAAGTCCTCCTTTATGATAATAAAAAAACTTACCTCCCAAGTGGTAGAGCTCCTTGCCACTTCTATTGGAACACAACAACTCTTTGAGGCCCCCTATAATCCATCCATAAATGGGGCCATAGAAAGATTTAATGGAACCTTGGTATCAATACTCCACAAAATGGCCAATTCAGACTCTCTTCACTGAGATCTCTACTTACCCAATGCCCTCATAGCCTACCAAATTAGTTACCATCACATCCTAAAGATGTCCCCTTTTCATGTGTTGTATGGCTGAGAACCCTGGATACCAGCTCTACTAGCCAAAGATATTTCCACTGACTGAACTGACCCAGAGCAAGCCATGGAAAAGTTGGCCCAGAACATCATCCAACTGAAAGAAGAGGCTATAACTAACATAGCCAAGATGGTCACTAAAGAAGTCCAAGCAGCAAATGAGATCCATTTTCCTCTTTCTTCCTTCCAAGTATCTGACTTGGTGTTGTATTACCACAATTATATCACTCCCAGAAGTGAGAAGCTTGGGTCTATCTGGGAAGGACCCTTTGTAGTCACATTAAGTGAGAGAATGAGTACTCTATCAAATCCCTTGCTTCTGGAGTTACCATCAACTGTTTCATGATCAGTTTTTGCACCTTTATTCACCTCCTAACACTCTTGAAGGGGGTAATGTCAGATAATTGCAAGTCTGATATATTAGTAAGAGTAATTTAGAGGAAAATAATGAAAAAATTGGCTAAAAGGCCTTGGTTGATTCCCGGTGGAACCCTTCAAATTGGTGTAACACTTTGATTTATACTTGGGCAAAAACCATGAGTTTGGGAAGTCATATTGCTCCAAATAGTCAACCAATTTTGGGGAGCCCAACTGAGGTTCCTCCCCCTTTTACAGAGAATTTAGTAACACCAACCCTGTGTAGACCAGCCCCTTTTATAGGGTTGGAAGAAAATTGTGTAAGGCGAAAATTATTTTGTGCCATATGATTGGGTAAAATTGATAAAATCACTGCTTCATGGACATATCCTACCTTCAATTGACTTTCTATTGGCTGAACCATCAAAACAAGGTAAATTTTCAGCAATCTAATAGGTATAATAAACATATTTCCTAATTTGGAAAGTACTAAGCACAATGAATTTCCCATTAAATTTGCTTCAAACTTTGATATAAATTAGGTACAAAGCTACTAGATATTGAGAGGGTTTGTTTTTCTTCCCCCTGCAGCACTAATAAAAATATAAAAAAATTAAACCTGGTAGTTGTGGGACTACCAGTAGACATGAAATCTTGGTCAGACTTGTGCTTTGGGAAGGAATGAAGGGTTGGTTAAATAAACAGCTACATAAGTTTCAATGTATTTTATTTATTCAGAATTTTCAGAATTTACAGAGTCACCTAACGCTAGTTGATGGAATATGGAGCGATGGTAGCTGAAGTACAATATGAATATCTGGGCAAAGAGTTGCATGTTGCGACTGAACGTGTTTCTGAGTGTAGTTGATGGTAAGCTATGGAGTTGTAGGCCGTACTCGTCGTTGATGTCCTGTAGTAGGTTCTCATGATCGGGTGCATGCTTGTTGAAGTCGCCGCAGAGCATTATTGGTGTAGTCATGTTGGTGATCATCTTAGGGATCACTTTACTGATGGACTTGCCATATCTGCTGAGCCCGCGATGTATAATATACGACACTTCAGTGTCGGGCGATCCAGGGTGTATGTAGACTCCAACTAGAACAAATTTGTACATGTTCTGGTAAGTGATCTCCACGGCTGTGATGTTGCCGGCGATGTCTTATGTCTTGTCAGGAGGTTGGATAGTTAGAGGGTTACAAGTGCTCATGCTCTCAACGCTGCAGTAGATGGCCACACCGGAGGCTTTTTGTTTTGTTTTCTTAGAGTGGCGAGGCATGGCAGTGTTCTCTTGAGCTACCAAGATGAAATTGTTCAACTGTACCAGGTGATCCTCGGCCATCCAAGTCTCAGAAGCTACAAAGTAATCACAGTTAGGCAGTAGCGAATCACTTTCAATGTCAAGACGATGAGCCATGATACTCTGAACGTTTAAATTTGTAACTAAGAGCCGTGCGGCTAGCTTGGCCTCCACGATGAACTGGCGCACGCTATCGGACACAACGGGCAACAGATGATTCTCCAATTGCTTTTACTTGTTGCGTATGTCGCGCATGGTGGGGGAGTTACATCCGGACCTGTGATAAAACTTGACCTCGTCGGCTATTATGTACAAACCTTCTAGTAATTGGCATCTACTCATAGCCACATACAGTAACTGTTGAGACATTTTCTTTGTGTACTCGATCGCCACGCTGTCGAATGTAGCGCCTTGCGATTTGTGAATAGTTATCGCGCAAGATGGCATGCAAGGGAAATTTATTCTGCGGCACCTAATGTGACCGTCTAGGTTGATCGTTCCGCTGCGCTTCTCGGTCGGTGGATATTGGAAGCTGTATGATTTGCACAACGGTGGTACATTGCCTTGTTTGAGACTTGCAACACACATAGAGCACATACCTTCCATATTACTCGCACTTGAGTACTCGTCCACTCCGAACGCTGTGGCCAAGAGACTTATGTATGATGGTACGCACGGTCTTAGATCACTCTTGAACCACAAGTGATCGCAGATCCCACACACCGAGCCGAACGGATTGTTAATAAAGTGCTTAGAGAATTCCTCGTCGACTCCTTTGAAGCGGCGACTTGGACCGGGCTGTTCTGCGCAGAGCATCGAGGGTCCAATGTTGTCGAAGCACAAGTTATTAATGTTCTCATCGTCTGTTTTCTTGCTAGCTAGCCGTACGCTCGATCTGAGTCACTTTGGGGGCACGCTGGATGACCCAGGTATCAGAGATGCGGGCCACTTGGGTGCTGAGGGGGTTTCAATCTTCAAATGGTCGCCATTGTCTAAGTTCTTGGCCGATTTCTTTGATTTTAGTCTCAAACGATAGGCCTGTTGACGCTCTGCATAGGATTTGCCGGTTTTTGGTTTAAAATTTTTGTTTCGAGTTTTATCGCGATTTTTAGGTTGAGGCAATTCAAATTTTTGAGTTCAAATGTTATTATTTTCTGTGAGTGCTTCTGGTACTCGGAATTGGTGTTATTGGAGATATTCAGTTCTGAGGATCACAACGCACTTTGTATTTTCGCGATCAGACTTGTAGTTCCCGAGATATTTAAGTTTTAGTGGAGCAATTTAGAAATTTTCGGCGCAAAAACACCCTCACGCAGACAAAACCTAGAGGCGGCTGAAGCCAGTTGTCAAAATTCTCAGTACTATTGGTGGAAGGGGGCTGAGTGACTCTATCACTTGACACCTGTTTGCTGGGATTGGTTGAGCAGTTCGTGAGATAGTGGTATGCTGAAAGTACATTAAAACATAACAGTCGATTTTCGTGAAACGTGCGAGTAAGACATTACATGCCTATGGATTTCATGTCAAAATACAACTTTCTAGTTTTAAGTGTTTATTTATTTTTATCTTCAGTGGTTTTAATCCCCCATTTGTTGGAGTTTAGGCCCAAATAGCACCAGCAAGCTTATAAATTTCTAAAATCCAACAAGCATCAACTAGCGAGATTCCCACAAGTTGACTTGATTAGTCAATATTTCAGGTATAAGGCTGTCAGTTATTATTTAGTTTTTATTATTTAACTGATTTTATCAATCAAATATATGATAAACTTTCAGATATCTACCTATATTACCTCATTTTATTTATTTGGTTGATTTAATTGGTCAATCTTTAATAAATTTAATGATCGCCATCTATAATAATTTATCTCTAGATCTAGTTGATTGAATTGGTTAATCTATAATAAATTACTGCTTGCTATCTACAATAATTAATTTTAAATTTAGTTAATTTTATTGCCAACCTATGCAAAAACAATACACACCCATAATAATTTAAGCTTATCATACTATGATCTCATACCTGAATATACCCCCCAGCCATAGGACATATATCATGTCAAGTATTTGAGGTGGGTCAACCTCAGGACAAATATACCACACCAAGAATTTTTCTAGCCAATACAGGTTTCGAACTTGGATCAAACAAAAACTGCACTAGGGTGGAAGCAGGAATTACTCTGCCAGGCTAACCACCCTTTACTATATAATATACTAGTGGAGTTACCCATGCTTCGATACAGTGTCTAGAATTTCAGGTGATTCGAATTGATTTTTTAGATTTTTTATATAGCTAAGCAATAACTACTCGGCCAAATCTAATTGCTCAATCGAAGCAACCAAAACCATTAACCACTCAGCTAAAACTAACTGAACTTATCAAATCAACCAATAACTAATCATCCCCAAAGCTAAATTGTATCCTATCGATTCGACCAAAAACCATCAACCCACTCAGCCAAATAAAATAAACCTATCAAATCAATCAGATTCTAAATTATTTTAGTTTTTATATTGGTAAATTGCTATCAATAAGTATAGAAACCATTAAACCTATTAAAAATTCCAACCTCCAACCGCTTAACTAGAATCAATAAAGCCTGCCAAATTAACTAAACCATCAATCACTTACCTGAAACTATTGAGCCTATCGAACCAACCAAAAAATAAATCACTACTCAGCAAAAACCAATTACGGAACTTACAACAGCCACAAACTACCAACCCCTTATCAAAAACCTATGAAAAAATCGAATTAAATGAATATGAAAATACCCAGCCAAATTGCTATATAAATATATTAGAGTTATATGTTCTGGATCTTAAATAGAACTGATATTTAACTTTATATGATTATTTTAAATAATTATATATTAGCATTTTGTTCCCAAACTTTATAGCATACTTGTGCCAAGTTTGGTGATTTTTGGTTATTTGCTCGAGATAATGCATACGGTATAAATAAATAAACAGAATGATAGTTTTGTAATATAAAGTTTGGCTAATTCTTGTTGATACCCAGTTTAGCACAGATTTCTTTTTGGGCTTTAAGTTTACCTGATAAGTGTCTGAAATAGAGCTTGTAAGATTTAATTACAGACAGAATTGACAGTGAGTTTAAGAAAAGTGTATAAAAAGTGATTACGCCAGGATTTGAACAACTGACCTTTTATAGAGTTGAAGTTTAGAGCCAAAAGCTGAGCCAATTATGCTAGATATTTTTTTAAAAAAAACTTCATACTTTATTAAAACAGATTTTAAGGGAAAGTAAGAGGGGAGGGTGAAATACAGGCGATTCAACCAAGGGTAAAAAGGACTGGGGTTTTGGGCTGCTAGAGTTCTAGCACCTCAGACCATTGATTATTGATGATTGCCATCACTAGCCACAGTTCTATCATTGGCAGGCTTACAGGCCATTCAATTCTCAGTCAATTAGTAGCTTCATCATGTGCAATAAGCAATCTGGCAGGGAAAGCCAAACATGTGGCCTTATAACACCTGGGGATTATGTGTGAGAATTTTGAGATCTGGCAGAGCTGATCAGAGATAATCTGAATGGTCTTCAATACCAAACCTCTATGGTGGGGGTGCTCGTTGCTCATAACCTTGGTGACAAGCACACAGTGAATTACCCATACACATTAATGGTAAATGAAGGCTCATAGTTGGATTGGAGCCATTCTCAGGGTTTTTGTAAAAAACAGATCCTGCGATGGATGTATACCCAGTGGTGAATATTTGCCTGATAGGATGTATCATATTGTGGACCAGTATTTTTTAAACATGGCGCATTCATAATAATGGTGCACTATGTCTGCTTCTGGTTCAGTGCATATGGGACATTCTTTGTGCTGGTAGTGTGGCCTGCTGTACTTGCCCAATTTGAATACCTGATTTAGGATCTGCCAGGTTACCAAACGCTGTTTGGCTATAACCAAGCGGGAGTTCAGGCCTGAAATCAACTCTTCCATTGGGTAATTGGTGTTGTGGCCTTTGGTAGTCCAGTTATTTAGAATTTGTGGGTAGGTGAGCAGATTATGCCCCAGTTTTGGGGGCAGATCCCCATAATCTATCAGCATCAATTTATACCTTATTCTGATCAACTTGGTTGCATATTTGTCAGCAATTTGTTTACACTTTTCCCAGCTTGTTGCAGAAATCATTGCAGAGTTATGTGCTTCAACGTCCCTCTAAATTTAATTGACTCTCAATCCAATTGTTCAAATGACCACCCGCCCTGGCACATGGCCCAGTTGCAGAGTCACCAGTAGTGTGGGGCACCTTTTTGGGAGGTTATCTGCAGGTGGTTCACCATCCAATCATATATAAATCAGGGGGAGACTGGCTCTTGGAGGCCTTGGGCTCTTGCCCAGTTCACGCCCCATGCTAGGGTCAGGCAGCGCATGTGCATCTGTGTTAGCTTCAGAAATGACTTCCCCCATATGCGCTGAGTATAAAATTCAAATCCAGGAGGCCCATGCCTCCTTCATTCTTTGGTTTCAACAGGGCTTTAGTGGAATTGGTGCCACCTTTACCTTAACCACAGGAAAGTTTGGAGCATTGACCTGATTTTCTTCTCTAAGTTTGAGCTCATTGGCAGCACATGAGCAACATACCACAACTTTGAGAAGATGAAGACGTTTATCACCTGCACTTTCTCCTTGAGGCATAATCTGGCACTTTTCCAGCATGCAATTTGGATCAATAAGCTTGACAATAATTCATGTTTGGTCTCCAGTAACACTGGTCCCTTGTCATTGAAGAGTATTCCGAAATATTGGACTGTCTGGGAGCTCATAATTGGCATTGTGTCAGTTGTGGGCTGAAGCTTAGGTTGCTGACCCTCATCACTGAGGTTTTTGCCAAATTTATTTTTGCATTTGATGCGAGCTGATAGAGGTTTAATAATCCTCAGCGCCCTGGAGGTCAGTCGAGGAGCTTATTCCTACTACTGTATTGTCAGCGAATGCTAGCATCTTCAGTGGCATTTGGTTGGGGTGGACTAAACCCCAGAGCTTTGTGTCCGCTGCTGCCAGTAGAATGTTGGCTGCAAAGTTGAAGAGTATTGGTGACATAGGGTCTCCTTGGCAGAGACCTTACCCAACAGAGATTTCATTGATTGTGCTATCTGCAACAATAACCTTTGTTACCAGGCCTGAGTACAGAATTGTTATCCATGCTCAAAACATGTTGGAGATACCGACCACCTTCAGTACCTCATGTAGGAATGACCATGCTACTCGGTCATACACCTTTTCCATGTTGAGGAACATAAGGTATCCATGTTCAATGTCCCTCATATCCTGGAGTATGCTCTGGACTGAGCCTATGCTGTCCCATATACTACAGCCTTTGATGAAGCCGTGCTGCACACTATGGAGCATGCATGGTGCTGTTGCCATCAGCCAATTAGACAGTATGCGCATGAGCAGTTTATAATTGGCGTTCAATAGTGCAATTGGGTACCAGTTTCAAAGTTGGCATCTGAGGCCTTTTTGTACAGAAGTACAATTTGAGTCTAATGGCTACCTGGAATTTGTTTGCCATTGTTCAAACAGTGGTTAAAGAGGGCTTTGAGCTCCAGCACAATGCGGTCTCAGAATATGGTGTATATTTCTGCACACATATTGTTGGGGCCTGGTGCTTTCATTCTTGGTGACTCCTTTAGCGCCCTCTTAACTTCATCAATAGAGATTTCAGCGGATAGCTTGGTGATGTCTTCCAGCGTACAGCTACCCAGGGCTGGCTTGGCTAGGTCAATAAGGGTTTTTGTCACCAATTCACTCATTTCTCTTTGTCAGAATTGATTGCCATAAAAAAGCTCAACCTCACACTTGATCATTTCAGGGTCTGTTGATACTTCCCCATCCGCTGTCTCCACTTCCCATACTCTAGCCTTAATTTGGATTTCCTTGGGGTGTTTCAGGCCCTCTTTGGTTATTGTCCCCACTAAGCTCTGATATTAAAAAGTTGCATTGGTCCATCTCTCTGAGTCTTGCTTCATCATTATAGCCTGATACTTTTTGTGTGTTGTTCAGTACTTGCTCCACCAGTCTTCACTGTCCCAGCGGGTGAGCCTCAGCCTTTCTAATTTAGAATTCAGTTGCTTTACGGTGGAAGTTCACTTGTAGGAGGTCACTTTTTTAAACTTCATACTATTGTATTTCATCTTCACTTTGATCTGGATCCCTCATTCTAGCAGGTCCAACTCTGGGCAGTTGTCCAGATGTGCTACTAGTCAATCCAGTCTTGCATCAACCATTCAGTGCCAATTCCCATTTCTCAGCATGGCTGGTGCCAGTTGCCACTCATGGTTCTTTGGAGGTTCATCAAGGTTGATCTCCACCCAAATGACCATGTGATCACTTTCAGCATTTATGCTAACCTTGCTGTTGGATGTCATCAGCCTGAGGTCCAATGATACAAGGATGTAGCATAAATGTGATCCTGACAGTGAGGATCTGGTGGCATCATATGTCCACTGCATTAGATTGGCTGGGTCATCATCCTCTTTGTCAATCATTAGGCACATCCCCAATTTGACTAGGTAATCAAGCATCTCATCAGCTTTACTGTTGGGACAATCTCTCATTGGGTATGTATTCCAGCTCACATTCATCCAGCAGTTCAGGTCACCTGCTATTATGGTCATCACCTCGAATGGCATTTCCACTAAGAATTCCCAAAAAATATGGTTTTTGTGGAGCTTTGGTGGGGCATAGACTGCTACCACTTATATGCTCCTGCCAGTGTTTCTGTTTGTAGCTGTCACTATCAAGATTCTACTGGCGTGAGCTTCTTTCACAAATTCCAGGTCTATTTTCTTATCCATTGCGACTATCACCACATAGTCCATCCATAAGGCTTGATAGCCTATCTGGTGGGACCACGTGTGGTTTTTTGCGTCACGGTTCAAGCTCAGCACCATTTTCTTTTGGTTACCAGCTTGTGTTTCTGAAATAAAAATTAGGCCAATATTATTATTAGCTTTTAAGTGGTGCATTTTCCTCCTCCTCATTTGTATGCTCACCATCCCCTAAGCATTTGTAGTCACTATCCTCATTTATGGATGCCCAACCCACGGGTATGAGGTTTAGCATTGTCTGGGTTGTGAATTGAGTCACGTACAGAGGTCAGGTTGGTCAATGGTGGTGGTGTCAATGGTTGGCGGGGTGTACTATTTGGTTTTTGGGGTCAGTTGGTTAGGACTGGGATTATATTACTGAGAATTTTGTGCACTGGGAATTTGGTCACCATCCCCATCTCCCTGTTGATGGTTAATGTGGATGGTTTTATGACTGGGTCCAGGTGCCCTTTGTTCCCTTTGGGTGGACCAGCAGATTCTCCCTTGTTCATTGGCTGGATTTTTACCCCTTCATTCAATTTATTGGCAGAACTCAATTTTTAGTCGATGATTATCCAGCTGATTTTGTCAATTTTGTTGCCCCTGCAAATTTTTTGCTGGTCACCTCAGGCTTATTTGCTGATGACTTCTGATTTATTTTTGAATTCCCTTTCATTCTGTTGGGCTTCAATTTTGACTTGCTAGTATCATGTGTCTGCCCATGCTTGAGAGACTTCTTTGGGGTTGCCTTCTGCCATCTTTCCTCCTCCCAGACCATCTATTCTGCTTGGGTTGGACGTTTCTCTGTTGGTCCTGGGATGGTTACCTCATCCATTGCATAAGATTCAGGATTCAGATTTATAAACGGTTCATCATCCACTTTGGATCATTTTGCCATTTCCTGTTCCCACACTTCTCTATATGCCTTGTCTAATACTTGTCGCTGGCGTTTCATATCTGCTACCTCCATTAAGTTATGCAGGATCCATTATCTGGCTTTCAGGTGGAGGAAAGTCTTGGTACCCACCTTGGTGATTCCCCAACGGGGTCATATTCATACTCCTGAGTAGTTTTACCTTTACGATGGTGGCATTGAACCATTGTGTGGCTGGTCTGATAGCAGAACTGGCACACTTATTTGGCATCCTCCTGTTTGACATATACTACCCTATTGAGGCCAGGCAGGTGGATGAATCTGGGTAGAGCAATCTTGTTTGGTTTCATCCAGAGTGCCAGTTTTTACAGCACTTCCACTGTCCAAAGGTGGAGGCACTTCGCGATGTAGTCACTGCTGGCTTGTCAAAATTCTCATACTTCCCCATAGTATGACAACCCAGTATGGATCACTTTGTGCACCCACTCCTGTTTGCAATCAGTGGGGAGGTTCTGGAAAATAAACCACCTTGCAGTTTGGTTGGCATATCTGGTCAGCTCCATTCATAGATAAATCCCCTTATATTTGATGCCAAGTTTGAGGAGCTTCTTGCAGTCCAACTTACCTGGGATTGCTATATCTATATAGCCCCATTTGGGGACCCAGTGAAGATCAAAGTCCCCTCCAGCTAGGACTTCATCTAGTTTATGATAAATTGACAGAATCAGGCCAGACCATTCTTCTTCCTCTACTAGTTGTAGATGGATTTGGATAGCATCTTATAGGTATAATTTTGGTGCCTGGCAATCTGTAAAGCCCCCACTGATCAATTGATGGATGTATTCAATGTGGCTTCCTGCTCTGTTCCAGGTGTTGTCTTCAGTATGCGCTGCCACGGCGCTGTAAGATTTTGTTTTTGCACTTGGTTTGGGTACTTTGGTGGAGGTCTTTCCCTTTAAAATCCAACTTACCAATTTGTCAAGGCTGAAACCCAAGCTGAGGAACGCTTTGAGCTGTTAAATGTTGATACCATGGCGGTTGATACTTCTAGCCATTTGCGCTCCAATCTCTGGGCTCTGCCACTCTAGGGCATCCTCTGGCAAGAACCCCAGTCAGTACCACTTGAGAGCAGATTCTGGGCTGCACGTTGGGCGGAGGTATTGTTGAAGGACCTCCAGCATAATTGAGCTACACTGGCACCAGTCCCTTACTGTAACACTATTTCAGCCCCTATCTGTAAATACCTATACCATGTCTGCAGAACTCCCGCTTTGCTCCATTGAAATGCTTCTGAGGGGTGAAGCCTTCAGTGGCATATGGGGAAGCTAACGTCAGTTCCAGGAAGAATTGCTTCCAATCCTGGATAGTTTTAATGCGGATCCCTGCTTTGAGCCATTTTCAGCCCAAGTCTGGGGTTATTACCCCTTTCATCGCTGTTGCCACATATAGTGAGATCTTATGTTCCATCCACAGTTGGGCTGATTGGGGGGTGAACCCCGCTGCATCCCAGTCTGCAGCCTTGGCGAGTGTTATGGCATCACACCAGATTTTCCACTTTTCAATTGGGAATGGTCAGCCTCTAAGAGTTTCATAAATCGGTTTAGTCACCCTCAGCTCTGCCATTCATGCACTAGGCCCATACTGGCCCCCACTAAGAACCAGTATTTTATCTCCATCAGTGTGAATCTGTTGGCGGACCAGTTGATGGCCTCTTCTGGTGACCAATCCCAAAAGGGTCCCCATTCCACTGCTTTTCCTTTGTCCGCCCACTTTCATCAGGTCTGATATGGTGGCTGGTATAATATGGGTGTACAACCAGTGTAAGGCCTCAGTTGCCTTGAACCCATCCATGATCCATGGTAGTGCCTCCTCTGAGGAGAAGGAAATGTTATACTGTTCCAGTGCCATGTCCACTGGAATGGAGTGTCAGGCCTATTTGAGGGCCATAGATGCATTTGAGAACTGTTTAGCATATTCAGCTAAATTTGTTGGGTTGAGGCCTGAGCTCTTGATGGCTTGGGCATTTCATGCTGTGATGCCCACCTTATTATACTCCATCATATTTAATAGGTCAATGCCAGCTTCCATCCAGGCTTTTGCATCCACCAGTTTTAAATCTTTGCAGATTGTGACCTCTATCACCTTGTAGTCCACAGGGATTTTCATCCATTCCAGGGCATCTTCAGTTCAAACTTGGGATGCCTTGAATTGTACCACCATGTCGATCAAGATTTGGGTGTCAAGCCAGCATTTGGCCGCTCTGGCAAAAAATTCATAATTGTACCATATAGCCATGATGGCTGGCTTGATACCTTTAGAGACCCACTGAGTCGCCATAGAATACGGATTTTGGAGGGCCTCCCATTGTTTGACCTCATGGGTGGACACGCCTTGACACGCTAACATGTATGACTGGATTGGTATAAATTTTACCGGGGCCCTGGCCATCAACTTGACCACTGTCAGGGTTTTCACCCCTTCTGATAATATTTTTAGTTTTTTTTGCTGAACACTCTCAGGTGTCCAATCCCTCAGATTTGGTCCCCAATATAGTTTCATCCCCACCTTGGTTGGTCCCTAATGGATCATCTTGGGTTGGCAATTGGCTATTCAGGATCAGCTGTTGATGCATTGTTGAGTATGGCCCCCTGTCAGCATGCCTTCATCAGGGATTGTGCCCAATATCATATTGGGTGTCCCACCCAATGAATTACTTATGTTGCCAAATCAATTTTGGTTGGGGACCATTCACCCCCCTGACTAGGCTTTTTTGGAATTGGAGCTCAACTTGTTCTTCACTTGAATACCCCAAGTGGACTCAGTGAGTTTCTCCATGTCAGAAGAAAACTTTTTATTGCTTGGCTCTGTTGGTTTGAACCACCAATTTTTGTTATTCAAATCCAAGTCAGTTTTGGATCCTACCAATACTTCATCCAGGTTTTTGTTTTATTGGCAATAGTTTTCTCACCCTGTGATGCCCCAGTCCCCCTACTGATTGAGGTTCACTGGGGAATATTTCTGACTCCACTGTTCTTGGCATTGGGCCTCACTCACGGAAGGTTGCTTTTGTTGTCTGGGTGTTGGTGGTCATTGATCCTAGGGAGTCGACCCTGTCATCTGCACTAGTTGTTAGGGCTCTGTGATCCATTGACGCGTTCACTCATTTCATTGTTGTTTGTGTCACCAGATCATTACTTGATGTGCACATGGTAGATTGCCCTTTCCCATTTATAGTCATATTGGGGCATGGGCCAGCGGGAAGGTCATCAGATGGTATGTCCATCTTAGCATCCTTTGTATTATTATTAAAAATTACTATCTGTGCAGGCAAGTTGTCCATTTCTATGTGCTGCGCACAGATGGGCAGATAGACTTCCCTACGCTTGGTTGGTTGGCCTTTATTCACTGCTCTATATAATTGCAGTGCGTTCTGGCAGTTGGTTACTCTCTCAGTTCTTGTTCAATTCACTTCTGCTATAAAAAGTGATATTTATGAGAGAGAAGATCGAGCTGAATATGCTAGAGGAGGTATTTTTAAAATCAATTGGACTTTTGATTCAAAGTTTTGATTTAGATAAACTTGTTAAATACCCGAATGATCACTAACCACTTAACAAAACCATTTAAAATATCAAATCAGCTGAATATCAAACTGCTCAGCTGTAACAAATATAGCGAATACCATCGAAATATATATAGGATTTTCACTTGTTACATATAAAACTTTTTATTTTACTATTAAAATAATATTTTTTAAAATTCATAAACCTTCTCAGGCATACACACAACAACTCACCAAAGTTTCATCACAATTGGATGAATGGTATAGGAATGCATAAGGGACATACAAACATACAGACACAGACAGACATTCATTTTTATATCTACCTAGCGGAGTTACCCATGCTTCGCTACGGTTTCTATAGAATTTCAGGTGATTCGAATTGATTAATTTAGATTTTATATATAGTTAAGCAATAACTACTCGGCCAAATCTAATTGCTCAATCGAAGCAACCAAAACCACCAACCACTCAGCTAAAATTAACTGAACTTATCAAATCAACCAATTACTAATCATCCCCAAAGCTAAATTGTATCCTATCAATTCGACCAAAAACCATCAACCCACTCAGCCAAATAAATAAACCTATCAATGCAATCAGATTCTAAATTATTTTAGTTTTTATATTGGTAGATAGCTATCAATAAGTTCAGAAACCATTAAACCTATTAAAAATTCAAACCTCCAACCACTTAGCTAAAATCAATTAAGTCTGCCAAATTAATTAAACCATCAATCTCTTATCTGAAACTATTGAGCCTATCGAATCAACCAAAAAATAAACCACCACTCAGCAAAAACCAATTACGGAACTTACAACAGCCAAAAACTACCAACCCCTTATCAAAAACCTATGAAAAAATCGAATTAAATGAATATGAAAATACCCAGCCAATACATCGATGAATCCCCCTTGGGTTGGGACCATCTAGTACTAAAAAAAATACCCAGCCAAATTGCTATATAATTACTATTAGAAAATATAAGTTTTAAATCTTAAATAGAACTGATATTTAACTTTATATGATTATTTTAAATAATTATATATTAGCATTCCGTTCCCAAACTTTATAGAATACTTGTGCCAAGTTTGGTGATTTTTGGTTATTTGCTCGAGATAATGCATCCGGTATAAATAAACAGAATGATAGTTTTGTAATGAAAAGTTTGGCTAATTCTTGTTGATACCCAGTTTAGCACAAATTTCTTTTTGGGCTTTAAGTTTACCTAATAAGTGTCTGAAATAGAGCTTGTAAGATTTAATTACAGACAGACAGAATTGACAGTGAGTTTAAGGCATGGGTATAAAAAGTGATTATGCCAGGATTTGAACAACTGATCTTTATAAAATTTAGACTTAGAGCCTAAAGCTGAGCAGATTATGCTAGATTTTTTTTAAAACTCCATACTTTATTAAAATAGAAATTTAAGGGAAAGTAAGAGGGGAGGGCGGAATACAGGCAATTTGACCAAGGGTAAAAAAAGACCAGGGATTTGGGCCACTAGAGTTCTAGCACCTCTGACCATTGCTGATTGGCAATCACCATCACTAGCTAAGGTTCTAGCATCAGTGGGCTTACAGTCCATTCAATCTCAGTTGATTAGTAGCTCATTGCATGTGATGAGCGATCCGGCGAGGAAAGCCAAACGTGTGACTTTATAACATCAGGGGATTATGTGCAAGAATTTTGAGATCCGGTGGAGCTGATCAGAGATAATCTGAATGGTCTTCAATACCAAACCTCTATGGTGGGGGTGCTCGTTGCTCATAACCTTGGTGACAAGCACACAGTGAATTACCCATACACATTAATGGTAAATGAAGGCTCATAGTTGGATCAGAGCCATTCTCAGGGTTTTTGTAAAGAACAGGTCCTGCAATGGATGCATACCTAGTGGTGAATGTTTGCCTGATAGGATGTATCACATCGTGGACCAGTATTTTTAAACATGGTGCATTCATAATAATGGTGGGCTATATCTGCTTCCAGTTCAGCACATATGGGGCATTCTTTGTGCTGGTAGTGTGGCCTGCTGTACTTGCCCAATTTGAATGCCCAATTTAGGATCTGCCAGGTTACCAAATGCTGTTTGGCTATAACCAAGCAGGAGTTCAGGCCTGAAATCAACTCCTTCATCAGGTAGTTGGTGTCATGGCCTTCAGTAGTCCAGTCATTTAGGATTCATGGATGGGTGGGTAGATTGCACCCTAGTTTTGGGAGCAGATCCCCATAATCTATCAGCATCAATTTGTACCTTATTCTGATCAACTTGGTTGTATATTTGCTGGCAATTTGTTTACATTTTCCCAGCTTGTTGCAGAAATCATTGCAGAATTACATGCTTTGATGTCCCTCTGAATTTGATTGGCCTCTCAGTCTGATTGCTCAAATGACCACCCACCCTGGCGCATGGCCCAATTGCATAGTCACCAGTAGAGTGGGGCACCTTTTGGGAGCTTATCCACAGGAGGTTTGCCATCCATTTACTATTGATCAAGGTGAGACTGTCAGGCGGACAGCAAGTAATAATTAGACTGGCCTGCCAGCCCAGATGCCAGAGCATCCAAGTGGCAAACCAGAATGCCAGAGGTACTGCTGCTGGTATGACAAATATGGAACTGGAAGGGAGATTAATTTTCAACAGATAAAAATGGGATTTTGAGGGAAGTTGTTTTTAATGGAAAATTTGAGAAAGGAAAATTGACCAACTATTTCTCAGTGCAATGTTTCTGATTTAATAGCCATCAATTTGTGAGGGAAAACAAGCTGGGATTGGGTTCCACAAGTTTGACCTAAGCAGTGAATTATTCAGGAAATGGGAGGGTTAGTTCCCTGGGAACTGACATCACAAAGTTTGGTGGCAGGCCGAGTTGCAGTCAATTCAACCTAAGCAGTGGACTATTTGGGAATGGGTGGGTTAGTTCCCTGGGGACTGACATCATAAAATTTGGCAGCAGGCCAAGTTGCGGTCAGTTCAACCTAAGCGGTGAACTGTTCAAAGAATGGGCGGGTTAGTTCCCTGGGGACCAACATCACAAAATTTAGCTGCAGGCCAAGTTGCGGTCAGTTTGACCTAAGCGATGAACTATTTGGGAATGGGCGAGTTAGTTCCCTGGGACCAACATTGCAAAATTTGGCGGTGGGCAGAGTTGCAGTCAGTGGCATTGTGTCAAATGCAACGCCCAATTTGCCAGCAGGAAGCTGCCCATCAGGGGTGATGCCTGACAGATTTGGGAGTGGGAATTTTTTTGATAGTCATGTAAACTGAATTTCAACCGTTGGGCATTCCAGCTGATAGCTCAGTCTTTATACCTTTTCAACCATTTGAAATCTAAGTATTGGGCTGATTGCCACTCAAATTAATTGTGATCAATTCCATTTTGGCAATCTTGGTGCAGCTTTTACTGATTCCTCATAACAGTTCTGCCAAGGAGAGTGCAGGTACCAGAAGCGGGATCCAAAGCAGAAGGGCTATTACTCAGCACTCATCTACCATATGAGTGAGATTGCTCTGAGTAACAAGGGGTATGGCCATCCTCTTTGGTACCTTCTTGCTCAGGAACAGAAAGATGGCCTGATCGACGCCTAGAGGACCTTCACTGGGACTTACAGAGACCAGCTCTTGGAGGCCTTGGGCTCTTGCCCAGTTCACACCCCATGCTAGGGTCAGGCAGTGCATGTGCATCTGTGTTAGCTTCAGAAATGACTTCCCCCATATGCGCTAGGCGTGATATTCGAAGTCCAGGAGGCCCATGCCTCCTTTGTTCTTTGGTTTTGATAGGGCTTCCAGTGGTATTGGTGCCACCTTTTCCCTTAAGCCACAGGAAAGTTTGGAGCATTGACCTGATTTTCTTTAAGTTCTGGATCATTGGCAGTATGTGAGCAATATACCACAACTTTGAGAAGATGAAGACGTTTATTGCCTGCACTTTTTTCTTGAGGCATAGTCTGGCGCTTTTCCAGCATGCCATTTAAATCAATAAGCTTGACAATACTTCTTGTTTGGTCTCCAGTACCGCTGGTCCCTTGTCATTGAAGAGTATTCCGAAGTATTGGACTGTCTGGGAGCTCATAATTGGCATTGTGTCAGTTGTGGGCTGAAGCTTGGGCTGCTGACCCTCATCACTGAGGTTTTTGCCAAATTGATTTTTGCATTCGATGAGAGCTGATAGAGGTTTAATAGTTCCTTGGCGCCCTGGAGGTCAGTCAAGGAGCTTATTTCTAGTACTGTATCATCAGCAAATGCTAGCATCCTTAGTGGTATTTGGTTAGGGTGGACTAAACCCTGGAGCACTGCGTCCACTGATGCCAGTAGAATGTTGGCTGCAAAGTTGAAGAGTATTAGTGACATAGGGTCACCTTGGCAGAGACCTTGCCTGACAGGGATTTCGTTGGTTGTGCCATCTGTGACCATAACCTTCATTACCAGGTGTTGGGATTTTTGCTCATATTCCCAGCCTGCTAGATTACCTGGTATTGCTAGGGGAAAAATTCCCTAAGGCGAAGTGAATTGGAAATTAGTTGAACCAAATTTTGGAGGAACTATGTTCAGGGGATTTTAGGATATTTATCTGGTCATATCCATCGGGGATTGATCCAGATAAATACTTAATATCTCATTGGGTGGAGTGGCCAATGAAATAAGGGCATCTGATAGTAATTGACTATCAGGTGTACTGATTGGGATTGGTTGGGTTTCATCACTGACTGATTGGGAATGTTTAATGAGTTGTGAGGCAAGTGATGCCACCTGCAACTAGTGAATCAATTGGTTGCTAACCAATTATGGATGATTCACTT